>SZWC01001658.1:94997-120092 GCA_023375785.1 Penium margaritaceum
TGGGGGGGGGGGGGAGTTGGATTCGTATGGGGGGTTCGAGAATCCCCATGCGTCGTAAGAGAATGTGCCAGGCCAAGTTACCGCGGCGCCTAGCAGGAGCCCACGCAAATATTAAACCCTAAACCCTAATGCAATTCAGGGTAGGATTTTAAACTTATTTGCATGAGAAGCAGGGGGTTGTGCGTGGAAAGAAAAGGGGATGCTCGCTCGATCGTAATGTCACCAGGGAGCGAGGGTTGCGTTCAAGCGACCATGACCCTCCTTGCCATCATCGATTACTGATGCATAGCGCTCGTCGAGGATGGCGAGGGTGCTAGATTCTATGCATTGTTTTACCTGCAGAATATGGGCTGATTATATTTCAGCTCCTGGATCTGGCAGCTATAAACCTTCGGTCTCGAGGATACCACACTTGTAATGCCCTTTTGGACTATGAAGTGGTACTCTTGAATTCAATTCGTATGCCAGCTTTTAGCGTACGAACCATCCGGGCTCTTTCTACATTAGAGTGATGGGCTAGAGAAACAATCCACTTTTGTGCACCCACGCGCATGTTTTGATGGAACTTGGACAAAATATGTTTCTTGCTCGCACAGTATCCCAAGATCAAGAACAAGTAAGCTCAAGACATATTCAAAGAAATGGATCCCCCAACAGCAAGGGTGCATGCCACTTTGTAGGTACGCTATTCAAATTGATTGCCAGGAAACTTCATGTTATCCCTTCCTCTATTTGGCTTGACGTTGGATGTTATGGTAGAGCAACATGGCATTACATGGTGTGATCCAACATGGCATTACATGGTGTGATCAGGAATGTCAACCAAATGTATCTGGGACAATTTGAGCTACTCCACCATTTACCGACATGAAAGCGCTCTTGACACAACCGTAGGCAAAAATCCAAGATGAACATAGACATGAGACAATGATCTGACAATGCCTAGATAACTCGGGTCTGCATATAAAAGATGTCCTGTCCTTTGTAATGGATTAAAAATTCAAAGCATGCATGCAAATGCTTATTGGTAAGAATACTGTTTTCGTATACATGAAAGAAAGGGCTAATAACCTCTGAAATACTTCAAAAACATATAACTAAGCCCTAGTCCTCATAATCTAGTATGTGTTATGATTTCATGTGTTTCAAAAGGAGGCATGGATCATGATGGAACCCATATAAACCGTTCCTTCCTGTAGCACATTCTATCTATCATCCATTTTTTTTCATTTGCATCCCTTATTTTCTTCTTCGATTGGTATGACACTTCTAACAATAACATTAACTCGCTTTTCATAATGTCTTTAACCTTTCCTTTTTTTTGTGATCCATGTGTGCATTGTGTACAACTTGTTTTGGAATGATGAGGTAATGTTCTTTGACTATGTTCGCATGGTAATCTATAACGTGCAAATCAAACCCTTGATGTTAAGAACACAACACAATGATGGGCAATACAAACCAAATCACTGTGGTGGTCTCCTTTTGTGTTAAAGAGATGTGTACACACGTCTTTTTCTTCTCCCCTTTGTGAATCAAGGAGTGCACACACAAGGAAAGAAGGCAAGTAATAAAAAACATCACAAGTCGTAAGCATGCACCTGCACTTTTGACTCGGCATATGCACAAGAAAATCAGAGTGTGGGTGGCTAACTTGTATGCTTCTCACCACCTCCAAACTACATGCAGATTGCATAACCTCAATGACCTTGGCTTTAGAAACCACAACGTGAACAGAAGAAAGTCTGTTCATTGAGAGTGAGCCTCGTCTCAACCCTTCCCTTGNTCTCCCTCTCCCTCTCCCTCTCCCTCTCCCTCTCCTTCTCCCTGTCCCTCTCTCCCTCTCTCTATGTATCCCTCTCTCTCCCTCTCACACTCCCTCTCCCTATCCTTGTCCCTGTCCTTGTCCCTCTCCCACTCCCTCTCCCTCTCCCCTCCTCTCTCTCTCACTCTATCTCTCTCTTTCTCTCTCTCTCTCTCTCACACACAAACTTACTCACTTACTCACTCTCTCACACACTCACTCACTCACTCACTCACTCACTCACACACTCACTCTCACTCGCTCACTCACTCACTCAAACTCACTCACTCACTCACTCACTCACTCACTCATTCACTCACTCACTCACTCACTTTTTCCCTCCCTCCCTCCCTCACTCACTCACTTACTCACTCATCCAGGCACGCACACACGCACTCACTCACTTGCTCACTCACCCACGTTGGCATCCTTGCACTTGGTCATCGTTTTTGACCACCCCATTCCTGTCGTTCCATACCATTTACACCATATTCCTGCCACCGTTTGCACTGATGTTTGCTCTTGCTCACATGGTGTCCTATGTTTTATCTAGTTTTTTCCCCTCCATGTATTTGTGGGATATTATTCAATCAATGTTCATGTTGAAGGAGAAAGAGAAGATTATTCGTCTATTGCCATCGGATGTTTATTATGCTGAAAAAAAAATTATATGTTCTTAGGTACATGTTCGCTACACAAATATGAGATACACATGCCCCCACCCTCCCCTACCCTTCTCTAGGCCTCTCTCTAGCCATGTCTTTCCTTGTCCATGATCCATTCTTGTCCATATCACTTCCATGAGTGTTACACAATTAACCAATGAACCAAGCTGTGCACTTGTTTTCCTTCAACCTCTTGGTTGTCTGAGGAATGCCCACTATTGNGTGAATCAAGGAGTGCACACACAAGGAAAGAAGGCAAGTAATAAAAAACATCACAAGTCGTAAGCATGCACCTGCACTTTTGACTCGGCATATGCACAAGAAAATCAGAGTGTGGGTGGCTAACTTGTATGCTTCTCACCACCTCCAAACTACATGCAGATTGCATAACCTCAATGACCTTGGCTTTAGAAACCACAACGTGAACAGAAGAAAGTCTGTTCATTGAGAGTGAGCCTCGTCTCAACCCTTCCCTTGTCTAGTCTGAGAAAGGTGATCTCGTGTCATTGGGAACCAAAATTTCACAATCAGCTAACCCAGCCGTGTACACAGTACCGTATAACAGTTACCAAGACAAGAAAACAGACCAGTCCGGCTAATGAACTAAATCATGTTCACCCAAACAAATGNCCTTGGCTTTAGAAACCACAACGTGAACAGAAGAAAGTCTGTTCATTGAGAGTGAGCCTCGTCTCAACCCTTCCCTTGTCTAGTCTGAGAAAGGTGATCTCGTGTCATTGGGAACCAAAATTTCACAATCAGCTAACCCAGCCGTGTACACCGTACCGTATAACAGTTACCAAGACAAGAAAACAGACCAGTCCGGCTAATGAAATAAATCATGTTCACCCAAACAAATGGCACCATTCATTACTTTAGAAAAGAGAAAAAGAACTTAGTGTTTTGTTTATTCGATTAAGAAAACACTACCATAACATTTCATTACATGCCAATCAAATTTCTCAACATGGAGACTCAAAACAAACTGTTTTGTTTGTTTTAAACCTGTAGTTCTCTATCGTACTTTTCAACATTCTCTATAATCCACGTAAACATTGCACAGCTGTTCCTTTCCTTGCCCCTAGCCGTAACCATCTAAGACAAGGGGGTTCTATCAACACCAAAGAAATTCCAGGTGCCAAACCTGCCCCTCCACCAAACAACACAGTTAAGGAGGGAAAGGGTAAGTATCTGGATCTTTCCACCACAAAGTGAATGCAAACAAAAGTTAGATTCGAGAGTGATGTTCTTGGATGAGGAAGTAGCACATGCTAGCACATAGGAGGAAACCCGACCCAAAGGACTTGATTTGAAGCTGCATGAAATGTGCTAAATGTTTTGCTATAGGACCATTGGAAAGGTAATAATACTTTTTTGAGCTGGGGAGGTAGAGGGGTGTGCCCATCTTTGCTGCCCGATGAGGTGGAATGAAGTAGTGTGAATGACAGGCCATGTAGCATTGTAGGAGAGGGGTCCAAATTGAGCTAGGAGGTTCATGGGATCTGGTATGAGACGAGGGGGGACATGACAGTGAAGGCAGCAAAGGCACTCAGTAAGTAGCTGTAGTGTTGGACAAAGAAGAAGACAGTGTTCAATGAATGTCTTACAGTGAAAGAAAGGACAGAGGCCACGCTGATCAGAATTCATGAAGCGGGTGTGATTGGCGATAGGGATTGAATGAAATGGGGTATCAGTTATAGTGTTTTGCAGTTGAAGGTCGAGGGGTAGATGTGAAAATTTGCAGCAAAGAGGGGGCAAAGTGAAATTCGTCTGGGGGAAATTTTTCTTCTTAGTTATCCTTGCATGAATGTGAAATAGTGAGAGGTTTGAGAAGAGAAAAATGAAATTTGAGAAGTGTTTATGGGGGATGACATGATGGGACTTCGTGAAGGGCAAGTACACCAATGAGGAAATGTGTACCAATGACAAACACAGGAGTGAGTGAGTGTAGTCTGGCCATACGGGGTGGGGCCCACAGGTGTGCATGGAGCTGAAGGGAGGGTAGCACGAGGAAAGTGCGGTGGGAGGTAGGAGAGGTAGGGGAAGGGTGAAGGGTCATGGACATGAGGTCACACTTTGGAAGTGGAGAAGGTTTATGGCATTCGTTGTTTCACTTGAGGAGGGTGGCCTTGTAGTGAATAATTTGTTTGTTCATGTTGTATGCTAAGAGCTCATTGCGTGCCTTAACGAGGGTAGCAAGAGCACTAGTAGTGGAGGAGATGGAACTCACTGCTTTGAGGTTGGCAACATACTGTTCTAAATGGGCCACAATTTGGTGTTTGCACAGAGATTCCTGGTACAAGAATCGGTAAACATGTCTAGTGATATGGGTTTTGGAGGAGGAACAGTGATTTCGAAGAAGCGAGCTTAGGTGGTTCTTGGTCCACAATCTATCAAGCAAGGAGACATTCAGTCTCCATGGAGAGTGTTGCAGGTGGGGAGGGGGGGGGTAAGGGATGGCATGAGTGACGGGAAATTAAATGTGTGTGGTTAGACATTCATTGGGATGCTCAAGAGTCACAAGCAAAGACAATTGGGACGGCAAGGGTTGGAGTGTCGCACACCCGGTCTAAACCGGCCTGAGCGCAAGAAAGGGTAAAATGAATGCTGGAAAATTGGAAGGGAGGGGTGGAAGGTACGCAAAAAAATCTTGGAGATTATGGCCTTCTAGGAGCGTGGTGAAGTGGCACAAATTTTGGTTGAAGGAGGGTGGTTAGCAACCAGCAAAAAAAAATACTGAGTTGAAATCCCCGCAGAGAAGTGTGTCGGGGTGCCTCAGAGTTCTTCATTCAGAGTTTCCCAAAACATCCATTTATCATATGAGTGCGCCAGAGTATAGATGGGAATAATGGATAAAGGGTCATTACGGTAGTTGATTTGAAAGGCCAATGCTCGTGGTGGGATAATTTTGGTGATGTTAGAAATCAAGATATGAGGGTAATGAAAGATATTGATTTTTGCAGTATACAGGGAGTTTGAAAAAAATAAAGTGAGAGAGGTGAATATCTAGTTGATAGAAATGAGAGATGTTTCACTTATCTGATTTGACTATATGAAACTAGAAAAATTACCTCGTTGAGTTATCATGAATTACAAGATCAGGTTTTTCTTCTTGTGGGGATGAAGGCCATTAAAGTTAATGTGCAGGATATTGAGATGGCCCCCATTGATTTATGACCAAGAATTACCCTTGATGGGTGGACTTATTCTATATAGAGAGTGAACGTTAAGAGGTCAATCTTGTTTGAAGCAAGAGATATGGTGGGAAGTGATAGTTGGGGATTGTTTTCCTACAAAGACAAGGGTAGCAATGGAAAGAATTGTGTTAGTGCGGAAGGAGGAGTGAGTGATCGTGCAAGTTCCATTATGAGGTGATTAATACACAAGAAAGGGACGAAGGAGGATGATTGAAGGAGGAGTTGGACAGGAGGAAGGAGACGGATGGGGAGTGGGATCTTGTTGGAGAAGAGGTTTGTGGAGTGGAGATGAGAAGAGATGAGCTACAGATGTGATGAGAGTTATGACTTGCCAGAAGAATCTGGTGAGGTGTTTCATTAAATTGACTATTGAGACTTAAGAAATGAACTTATTGGAGATAAATGGATGGAAATCATGATAACATAGGTGCTTGCAACAAAGGCGATGCAAAAGCCAACAGAAGACACGAGGGCAACTTGGCATTTTGCGAGTACGGAGTGACCTGCCATAAAGAGTGCGGGAGAGTTGGATTGTGAGAAAAGCGGGAGGTGGAAGAGGTGAGACCAAACACAATGTACACTAGGATGAATGGAACACCCTTTAAAGATTATTTTCTGGCATAGATGGAACAGAAAATACTATATGATAGTTAGAGTTCAATACATGTGCCTTGTAGGATCTTGGGACGAGGGCCCATCAATGGGGGGTGTGTTGGAGGAGGAGAAAATACTTCTTAGGGGAGAAAACAAGGAGGATGCTTCAAGAGACTGCTCTCAATACTTGATGAATTTGGGAAAGAAAGTGAATGGTGGAAGAATGAGCCCATCAACGGGGTCGGGGAGATTGAGGTCGGACTTGAGGGCCTTAAATTCCTCCAAAGATAGTATATGGATTGCAAGGTCGATGAGGTTGTGGCCTGTTGATGAACGGGAATGACAGTGCTTCCACCAGCACCACCAAAACGTGCGGTTGGTGGAGAAACACATGGCATAGACCCCAATGTCCGATTCGACACGGTCCATGAGGGGGGCTGTCTTTAAGAGGGGATATGAGGGAAACGTCGGGGGAATTAATGACAGAAATGCAAGGAGATGAATACATTTATGACTGGCAGGCTTCATGGTGGCGAGTTGGTTGTTGGCAAAGTGGACCTGCCGGTTGATATGAACAGTGAAAAGGTTATGGTGTGGAGTTTTCTGGTTGAGCCCATAGTAAAAGAAAGAGAATTCAGTGACAGTGAAGATGTTCATCTGCATTTATGTCTTGTTGAAGGGTAGCCCGACACACCATGTCTTGAGTTCCTTGTCATCAGTATGTTGTACTGCAATGTCACAAATGATGCAATTTCATTTGCCCTCCGAGTGAGTCTCCGTAGTAGTGAAGGTGCAACAAGCTTTGAAGATAACGACATGCTAGTTTCTATGGTTACTCTCGGAAAGTAAGCACATTACTCAGATTGACTTCCTGAGTCTGAACTTGATAGCGATGATGTACATGTGTTTCTTTGATTACTTTCCAAGATGCTCATTAGCATCAGGGCATGCTACCTACAACCTCATGTTCTGCCTGAGTGTCATCAGGTTTGTAAGTAGAAGGCAAGACAAAAGGAGTCCATAGGATGATTTTGGTATCAAATGTATGGAGGATACATGAAGTGCATTTGTATGCGATACCTCAACCGGCCATGCACTCAACATGCTCAAAAGACATCTGTTCCTCAGCAAGGAACATGGTCAGGAAAACACGAATAATGTCCTCAGGCCAATCAGCAAGGACAGTGGGGTAGTAGGGGCACACTATAGAAGTCACACTAGAGACTTCTAGTCTTTTTTCCTTATGCACCGCATGTTCGAAGGCAACGGTCTACAGCTTTCAAGGAAGATCTAGGATCTTTGCTCAGAGGTTGAAAGCAATTTGAGATGGTTGCTTGTGACACTGACACTCAGGGCTAGATGGGACGGAACGGTGCCAGGTGGGACGGGTTGAGATCACGGTGCTACGAACACATCAAAGTGCGTGTATGACCTCCTCTCCTCTTTCAACTATTCTCTCATTTGATGTGTCCATATGTCACATCTCATTCAACTTCAACATCTAAAGATGCACTTATCATACCTATACTAGAGGAATCCATTGGGGCCCTCGATGTTGCTCTTCACGAGGCTCAGACAGCTCGCTTCTATGCTGAGGAGGAGTTGAAAAGGGACATCGATGCCGAGACAAAGATGGCCACCAATGTGCCTGACATAATCATGGAGAGACTACGCTCCATTCCCTCTTTTTCTACCGTCATTTTTTTTGTAGTCACCAACTCTTCCTCCAGCTCCTCAAACAACCTAGATGATGGCAATGATGTTGTAGAAGCGCCCATCACAAAAGCTACTACTGCCACTGTTGCCCGTGTTGTATTGCTCCGACACAAAGTAGATCATAGAAGCCCACCTCTTAGCTATTTCTCTCATTTTGAAAATCCATTTTCAACTCATGGCATCAAGGCAAGCTCCTATGGGATCAATACTCCCCTTGCTGATTCCACTGTTTCCTGTCCTTTCACTCCAAATCCCAATGAAGCTGTTCATAACATGTATGCCCTTGTTCTGGTTAGCCCTGATGACCTTGCTGATGACATTGGTTTGTAAAATGATGATAACACACGTTGCACACCAACAGACCTCGTGGGGGCCGATGCCCTTGTTTTCCAGTACAAAATGGCTAGATTGCATTGATTGTTCAGTTAAGCAAGCTACACTTGGGTTTCAAATGTGATGAGCCGGCTAATGTGTATTAAGCACATAACTTGTGCTTGTTACATGAATTGGGCAAAGAAGTAATTGGATGTTGTTAGCTTGACTCTCCTTTGCAGCTATAATGGTTTTTGAAATGTCTGGTCTCTAAGCGCAAGATCTTGTAGCCGAGGTTGACCATCTTGTACCTTAGCCTGTTCTATCTTACTTCGCAAGTCATTGGTATCCTTTATCACTTGTATGGCTACCCGTCAAACAGCCAACTTGGAAAACAATCGTCTACAGTGCAGTGTAATGGCTATCACTGCCATGACATTCTCTCTTACTACACACATCACTTCTTTTGCAACGGCAGCCTATACAATTTCGTGTGCACTCCACCTAAAGAGCTAGTCGTGGAGGTAAACAAGGTTATAGCGAAGGGAAAGGAATAGAAATCTGATTTCCCTTGTGTTCTTGGTACGATCGCATGTTGGAATGGGGCTTGAGGCCAACCCCTTGTGATGATGCTCACCTGGCCTCCGCTATGCATGTCCAGTGGACTTGCACAGACATCACCAATTATGACCACCACCGTGACATTGTCATCCTCATCAATTTTTTCGTCCACTGTATTGCGTGTAGTACGGACACAAGTTCCTACCAGTAGCCTTCCTCTCTGCTTCCCTCTCACAGCAAGATCCCTCGTACCACCTTCCACTCCTACTACGCGCCATCCTCCACATTCTCAACCATGTCCCCTTGGTCTCATGAAAGTATACACTTCTCTTACCCACGGTCCAACAAGTGCCGCAAAATGCTTGCGGTGGTGGAGAGTGCAACACGGGTCGCTGCCTGACCAAGGTATGTTATCTCTGTGATCAGAGAGGTGAGGATGTGATGGACCTATACTGTACTCTTGTTTATGATTTGGATACGCCGCTTCAAGGTGTGTCACTTGATGCCATGCTGGGATGTTTGCCGGATGACCATTTCCGGACTGAGGGCTGGCAGTCTCATATCCTACCTTGTTGCCTTGGTGTTGATTTTTCTTCCCTAGTTCCACCATTTGAAACTATCATTGTTTCTTGTGTGTTTCCCTCTGCTTTGGTATAGGGTGGCTTCGGGATCATTGACTGTAGGGGCCATCCATGACATGACTTCGTTCTACTCCTCTACTTCTGTTGGTCTTGTTGGCTACATCCCCCTCTTTCTAACTGACTCCAATCACCTTCTCCCTGTTAAATGCTTTTAGGTTTTTCACTTTGTCGGTCCTGGTTAGGAGCTATGCTGATGTTTATGCATATTGGAATAAAAGGCAACCTGCTGCTCGTGACAACAATCGATGATCAGGACATGGACTTTGAGTCCAGCTTTAGCACTAGTATGTTTTTCACCCGTTCTTCTGGTCATGGCATTCACCAATGGGCTTTGTTAAGAACACCGCTTTTGCATTCCCCTGTCTCCATCCCTATCTTCTAGCGCTTTTGATCCATTCTACATTGCCTCCTCTTTCCCTTGCCTACGTGCTTCTCTTACATCATCGTCTCAGCCATAGCTAAACTACATCTATCTCACGCATGTTGTGCACTTAGCTTGCTGTTGGTCTTAATCCTGTTACATTTCCCTTGCCTGGATCCGCTGGCTGCTTAGACTATGTCCAACTCATAGTGCATCATTCTCCGTTCAGCATGGCAGATACCATAGCCCCCCCCCCTTTCTTGAACTTTTCCATGCTAATATGTTGGAGCCCTTTCAGAAGGAGTTCCATGGTGGTGTTGGATGCTATGTGTTGTGCTTGTCCGATGTCTTCCTCGTTGTTACTGGGTAATTTTTCTTTCACATAGAAGTAATTTCACATGTGTTCTTTAATCCAAACCTTCCCTGGTCAAGCATGTCGGTCGACACTAGCGTTCTACCTTTCTTTGTAAACTTGGCGCTACCTTTATGATTTTTAAATGCCAGGGTGTTTGCATGTAGCCCTTCGCTCCACAACCACTTTAACAAATTAATGTGTGTGAGAACCGGAACCGCACCCTTGCAGTCGGTGTGCATTCTCTCTCTTTCGCCTAAGGGCAATCCTTAACATGACCCATTGTAGCGTGGTAGTGCCACGCCGACCGGTCGAAGGAGCCACGTGGCTCAAGCGGGGTCACGTAGAACTGTGGGTGGCGAGAGGGGATGGCTTGAGGGTCAGAGACCCTCAAGCACCGCGGTTTTGGCCTAGTCGGCCAAGGATTCCATCGAATCCGCTACATTCGTATCAGAGCTCCAGGGCTCAAATCCCACGTCGGGATTACCGGAGATGCCGAGGCGGCTCTCACTCCTAGCAGGGGGGAGTGTAGCATGGCAGTGCCACGCCGACCGGTCGAAGGAGCCACGTGGCTCGAGCAGGGTCACCTGGGACTGTGGGTGGCGAGACGGGATGGCTTGAGGGTCGGAGACCCTCAAGCACCTCGGTTTTGGCCTAGTCGGCCAAGGACTCCGTCGAATCCGCTACACCCATCCTCCACCTTTGCATTTTCGGTAGTGACTTACATGTCGTGGATGTGGAAGCATGTCTTCCACAATCCTCTCCCTCGTCTCGTCACTTCTTAATACTGACAAAAACAATGTTAAATAACAAGAAATATGTTGTGTTGGCTGTTTCTTGATTGCGTCTAGGTCTATGTTGCCATAGTCCAGCTTCGGAATGACCCTCGTGAGGATAGGCTTCCCGTACAGCCACCTGCATCTTTCTTCCTCTTTTGTCCTTATCTAAGACTGGATGCTTCAAGGATCCCACACATTGTCGGGTCTCAGATTCACGAAACAACCTCTTCTTTGAGAACATGTTCGAGTGAGACTTGTCTCGTCTTGCTTCTCCATCCTCTCTTACCGAGACATCTTGGCCTAGAGGAGGGACTCTGCCTTCTATGCCATCTACGTCTATTCCACCTCGGTCATGTTTGACCGCCCCTTTTTTATGCCAAATCCCAATGCCTGCATCCGCACACCTCTTATGTACTGCCGTCTCTCCTCTTCTCCCGCTGCCTCTACCATATAGCTGACCACTTGTTCAACGCTCCGGACATCTACTCCCTCATTGTTCAAGCAACCCTGTATCATGTTGCTTGTGGTAGTTGTTTTGTCTCCTCCAACGTCTATTACCCTAATGTAACCATCGGTGGTGTCTTTCACAATTAAGACACGTAATGCCACCTTATGTCTAAGGTGTTTGACTATGGAATTTCCCCTCTAACAATCAATGTTTCATAGCTCCCTCTTAAGGATCCAACTCTCGTGCATCCATTCTCTGTGACACCTCCTCCTCCAATCATCAAGCTCCCACTAAGAGCCTAAACTCCATGTACTTGGTATCCTCTCTTTATACTCTCATGTTTGAAATTCAACCCACCAGTGCCTTGGAATAAGAATTCCATAGTTCTTTTGGCAAGTTTATCACTAGGTATGTTACTTGTTGTTCTGCCGTTGCGTAACTCTCCCCGTCGCCACCACAATTCATGACAGGCCGTGACGCATGCAACACGAACCTCCTTGGTAGGAAAAAACAATGCAATACGAGTTAGATACTCTAACTGAGCATTGGATGTACAAACTGGTAGGCCTCCCACCAGGTGAATAATTTGTGCTTACGAAGTGGCTTTGCCACCAAAGGTTGAAGATTGACAAATCATTCAAACGGTACAAAGTTTAACTCGCTGCCAATGATCTCTGATACATCCCTTGGGAAAAATTTGACGTGATCTTTGTTCTAGTGGAGTTATACACAACCTCTTGGGCCTCTCTAAGTCTTTTGCCCCGCCGCGACTCAGATCTGGAGCTAGTGCATGTCAACAATGCCTTCATTTGTGATATGCTATACGAGAGTTTCAACAAGATTTAACGACTTGGGTTTGCATATGGCGCCAACAAGGTGTGGCATGTAAGCAATGCCCTCTATGGGAAAAAGCAATTGCCATGATGTTGGAACCAATAGACCACCTCCACACTCCATTGTTTTCAGTGTACCATATACACTTGTTTCCATTCTTGTCTTTGCTGAACGTCTTCTCATTGCATCCCTAAACTCTGCAACCGTTCATACTGTTAAGGGTCTCCGACATTTGTCAAACACGATGAAGGACCTCTATCTAGCTCCATTATTCCTTGGTGTCATTTGCCCATCCTAGACATTGCATGTTCACCAGGCTGCATATGTTTGCAACCCGGGAAAGAGCTTTTCATCCCTCCTCACCAAAACTCCTACAACCTCCGTTTCGATGACCCTCAATAGGTAAGAGAGAAAGTGCGTAGAAGCTTCCTAGCAACACAGCCGCTGATCGGGCGTCAGTGCCTGGTCAGACGGTGACGACAATCACAGGTCGTACACGCAACGGCAAGGGTTTGGCTAGGAGACACAAGACACAGTGTCAGAATGCTTCAATATAGCATATGCAGAGAGAAATGACAAATGACAGGTCCAAGGCATAAATACCTGCCGCGGCGCACGGCGGGTGTCGCACGCGGCAGTCCAAGAGCTGTCCTAAAACCGGCCTAAAACCACCGTTTTGGCCGTAACTCTGCGCACACATGTCAGAATCCTAGGCCGTCTGAACCTAGACGTGCAGAATCAAAAGACGGACGCTACGACAAGTCACATGCATGCATCCATCGACTGACGGTGAGCATACAATGAAAAAACATGTAAATAGGCCTCATGGCCAGTCTGCCGAAAGACGCCTGCAAGACGTAGAAGACACAGCAAAGAGTCTCGGTGGCATCTGGGGCTCTGGAACAATGGTCGGTCAGCTCCAAGTGGGTAGTCCGCCGCCTGTCGTCGCGCTGGTGTCACCAGGGCCGCCTGCCTCAGGGATCTGCACGAGTATGGACACGCCCGAGTGGTCACAGTAAACTGTACAGGAACGGCACAAAGCACAACACTCCCTCATGACCCGATGGTACGCATGTCCATACGCGTGCAGCACTGGTACAACCACATAGTGGGTGACATAGACAGATGAGACGCAAACGCACATCCCACACTCAACCACTGTCACACACGGGGCGAAGCCTAACAAAACAAATGGCCACCAGGAACTTTCCACGGGCAAGTGCCTTCGTCAAGAAATCAGCACGCTGCAAGTCAGTGCCAACCCACATGATGGAGATCACGCGTCACTCCACTAGATCACGAACAAAGTGATGCTCAACCGCAATGTGCTTTGTGCGAGCATGAAAAACACCAGAGTTCTCCGCAATCGTGAGAGCACTCTGGTTGTCGCAACGTAGAACAATGGCGGGTACTGACTGACCAAGATCAAGAAACAAGCGATGCAGCCAAACTGCCTCAGCAGCCCCTGCCCCCAAAGCCACATACTCTGCATCCGACGAGCTACGTGCGATGCAGCCATGCTTCCCGCTTCGCCAAGACAAAGCGGTACCACCGAGCAGAAACACGTAGCCAGTGCGACTGCGCCCGTCAGGGCTCCAAGCCCAGTCGCTATCAGTGTAGCCGTCAAGGACCACCGAACACTGCCGACCGAAGCAGAGTCCGAGATATGGCGTGGAGACCATGTACCGTACCACTCGCACAGTCGCGTGGAGAGCTCTCGCACGTGGAGCCTGCGAGAAATGAGCGAGGAGGTTGACGGCGAATGCGATGTCGGGACGCGTAGTAGTGGCCAGGTACATCATAGATTCGATAAGATGGAGGTACAAGGTCACGTCCACTTTCTCCCCCAACTGTGTAGGGTCATCCACCTTCAGGGCATCCTGCCCATCAGGTGTGAGGGGTGTGGAAGCAGTGGGCACTGCACCAAGGAGATCGTTAAAGCGCTCCCCCACGACTCGTGCGTATCGGGCCTGATGCAGCAACAGTGTCCGATGTCTACGATCTCGCACGCTCTCCATACCAAGAAACACCGATGCGGGACCGAGGTCCTTCATCTTGTAGGCGGTCTGCTGGACAGCCTTGGCCTCCTTCAGGGCCTCCAGCGACGGAGACGCAATGAGAAGGTCATCAACATAGACCAGGATGGCGGTGAACCGCTCGGGTGTCGGTAGGATGAAGAGTGAGGGGTATGCCTCGCTCTGTACGTATCCTGCGCGAGTCAAGGTGCCAGTGATCTCCCGGTTCCAACACTGTGGAGACTGCTTGAGGCCGTACAAGGACTAGCGCAAGCGCCAGACCTTGTCACCATCCTCAAAGCCTGGTGGCTGAGCCACGTAGATCTCCTCATCTAGAGAGCCATGGAGGAACGAGTTGTTCACATCCATTTGGTGTAGTTCCCAGTCATGCTGAGCCACTACACCGAACAGAGCTCGAGCTGAGGTCATGCGGCCGACAGGGGAAAAGGTGTCAGTGTAATCAACTCCCTCAATCTCAGAGAACCCCTTGATGACTAAGCGGGCCTTGTAGCATTCCAGTGAGCCATCCGGCTTCACTTTCTTGCGAAAGACCCACTTGACCTGAATTGCCTTCCTCCCAGGGGGAAGGTCGACCAGCTTGAAGACTCTGTGCTCTCGGATAGCGCGAAGCTCATCCTCGCAAGCAGCTTGCCAAGCATCAGAATCCTACGATGAGAAAGCCTCCCTCAATGTGCCCGGGTTAGGCGCCATAGAGGGGGAACTCTGCGTGGCAAGTGCACACGCCTCAGTGCCAGGCCTGACGGCCTCGAGATCAGCTGCTGCGTCACAGGCGATATGGAACTCGCGAGTGACTAGGTCGTGCCCTATGGGACACGCTGGATGTACCTATGAAAGCTCAGTGCGGACACTTAGGCCTAAGGCCTTTGTGCCTGGATCACCGCTCGCGATGCTGCGAGAGGAACTCCTGGGTCCGGGACCCGACGCTTGCTGAGTTCCAGAGTCCAGTGGTCGAAGACAACCATCGGGCTCACGGGAGTAACCGGAGGTCGAGGGGCGCACCTCAGGCTCAGGAACAAGTACGACCACAGCTGGTGAGAGCTGAGACAAGGCAGCCGGAGATGCCGTGCGAGTGGATGCATGTGTGGGGGACACAGAGCTGGGGGTGACAACGGGCAAGGCTGGCCCGGACACTGAGACATGAGTGTCAGCCAACGTAGGGACATGAGTGGGCTGGGCTAGGTCAGACGCCGGAGCAGGGATGCCAGTAGACATAGGTGTTGATGCAAGAGGAGGCGTGAGAGCAGCGGTACCTGTGGGGTGTGAAACAGGCTAAATAGGCGGGATCTCTGGACCAACGGTAATGATAGCCGGATCATCAAGTGCTGGAGATCAAGAGGGGACTCGAGCGGACACATCAGCCTGACGAGAAATGGTCGCTGGCGGAGAAGTCTCCCCCATCCGCCGAGGACCCTCACAGGAAGGGACATAAGCTGTAGAGAGGGCTGTGATCGAACTCAGATCACGGTATGTGAGTGACTCAAAAAACAGCGCGTCACGGGACTCAATGACACGACGGCGAGTGGGGTCCCAAAAGCGCCAGGCCTTCGACCGCGGGGAGATGCCGATGAAGACACACAAGCAACCCCGAGGGGAGACCTTGGACCCCTGCTGGTCCTCGGTGTACCACACGGAGGCCAGGGAACCCCAGACGTGTGCGAGACGAAGATCAGCACGGTGGCCAAACCAAAGCTCGTACGGTGTAACATGATCCGGAAGCGGACCATGCGGGAGGCGGTTCCAGACCCAAGTCATGTAGGCGAAGCCCTCGAAGGCGAAGGACTCTGGGAGACCGCACTCAGACCACATGGCGCGGACCGCATCCTCCATGGTGCGGTTCCAGCGCTCAGATACACCGTTCTGTTGTGGGGTAGCAGGAGCGGGGACCTGGTGAAAAATGCCGTGCTCAGCAAAGAAGGAGTCCATCTCACCGAGGAACTCGCCGNAGCTCGTACGGTGTAACATGATCCGGAAGCGGACCATGCGGGAGGCGGTTCCAGACCCAAGTCATGTAGGCGAAGCCCTCGAAGGCGAAGGACTCTGGGAGACCGCACTCAGACCACATGGCGCGGACCGCATCCTCCATGGTGCGGTTCCAGCGCTCAGATACACCGTTCTGTTGTGGGGTAGCAGGAGCGGGGACCTGGTGAAAAATGCCGTGCTCAGCAAAGAAGGAGTCCATCTCACGGAGGAACTCGCCGCCGCGATCCAAGCGAAAGGTGTGTAGCGTGTGGCGAGACTGACGCTCAGCCATCACGAGCCAGAGCCAAACTGCAAGGGCGGCGTCGCTCTTCTGACGCAGACTGTAGACCCACCGCATCCGGTGAAGACATCAGTCAGCGTCAGAACATACCGGCCCATCTCGGACAGGGACTCGACCGGGAGAGGACCAAGCAGGTCTGAGTGGACCAACTCGAGGGGCCTCAGCGCTCGGGAACGCGAATCAGGATAAGTGCACCGGTGTATCTTTCCTTGAGCGCAAAAAAGGCAGTCGGTCTTGGGTGGCTTCTCGAAAGAAGCCACGTCAAGGCCAAGAGCGGGCTGTGTCCGTATGAGCTTCAACACAGTGTCGGAGCCCACGTGACAGAGTCTTCGGTGAAGCAACCTCTGGTGTTCTGGGGATAGAACACCAGTGACAAAAACACGACCAGAGGAAGGGGGAGAGCAAGGGGATGATGGCCGAGCAATGCGGTACAAATCATCTACGACTGAAGCACGCAGGACAATGCTACGGGTGTCAAGAGCAGTCACCATCGCTGAATCGGCGGTATGCTCAACGGAGAGACCCATCAGAGTGCAGCCACACACAGACAACAGACTGAGCTCAAGATCAGGCACAAACAGCACTTCAGAGAGATACAGGGGGCCAGACAGACCATCAAAGCATACAACCCCAACACCGTGGACCGGTAAGGACTGACCAGAGCCTGTACGAAAAGAACGGACAGTCGTGACAGGACCAAGTACCACAAAGTCACTACGACGACACGTCATGTGGTGGGTGGTACCGGAATCGATGATCCAGGTGCCACCGGAGTCACGACTGGTGGACGTCACTGTACAACGAGCAATGGAACACTCGGCATCAGAGGGACGCTGAGCCGTCAGTGGGAAGGAACGACATACATCACGAAGGTGAGACTCATGAATCCAGTTAGTGCAGTCAGGCCCAACATCATCACATGCGGACTGTGCTCCCCCACATGTGTCATCACGAGTCACGAGGACGGACAAACAAGCAGTCTGTGACCCACTCGACAATGACAACACACTCGCACCTCCCTGAAAGCGAAGCGCCAGAAGATAACGAAGCTCGGCGATGGTACGGTCACGTGGGTCTGGATCACTACTGCTCGCTGGTGAGGACGAAGGAACAGCTGTAGTCGTGGTCGACGCGCGTCCAGAGGAGTGTGCGGGCGACGTGCCGGACGCGGTGCGGGCAGCATGGGCAGCCTGAAGTCCACGAGTGATGCGCTCCCAGTCAAGCGGTTGTTGGCACTCGTTGTAGCGATGGGCACCTCCACAGTTGTAGCACTGCACGGAATGGCCACTGCTACCACTGGATGACGACAGTTGCTGACCCGATCCGCGCTTCCTATTCTTCTTCTTCCCCTGGGCAGCTGCTGCAATGCCCTGCGTCTGCATGGGTGTAGACGGGGTCGAAGAGGAGGAGGAAGATGAGGTCGTGATGGAGGTAGATGAGGGTGATTGTAGGAAGGAAGATGGTGGTGAGGCGAGGACTGCTGCAGCGAGGGAAGCCTCCTGATGTGCTACTGCTGCCTTGCGGGCGGACGTCACCTTTAAGGAAAAGCTGATACGCCCAAGGGAGCAGCTGCAGGGTGGCTGAGAAAGGCTCGAGAGCAGCGTCGCTGTACCGTGTGAAGATGTCGGTGTACTCTAGGCAAAATCCGAGCATGATCGTCCGAAGTGCCCACAGCTGTGTGCCTCCTGAGGTCCCCAGACGCGTGTAAACATGCATGGCGCATCGCCAGTAATCCGCCGCAGGCTCCGGTGGTCCCTAACGGAGCGAGTGGAAAGCACGAATGTGTGACGCACGTGTGGCGTGCGTCTCTGCGGCCAGTAGGGACAACGCCAGATCCCAGCCTCCACGAGGATCAGCTCCGGTGCCTGTGCCAGCCTCGCCAAGGAAGGGGCGGAAGTCAGCGACAGTCTCGCGTGGCATGGCATAGAGAAGTCCTCGCATGGCCCGGGCTGCTGTCAGCACCTGTGCTGGATCTGTAGACTGGTATGGGATGTGGTAGTAAGGCCACACTCCCTCGGAAGTGGCCCACACCTAAAACAGAATCTCCCAGTAGTCAAATCCATCCTTGTTGATGTACCGTGGAGGTGGTGCCTCAAACTCCTTTGGCTGCCGCTCCGTGGGGAGAGCAACCGCAGGCTGAAGAGGGCGAGAGACGGGGAAAAATCTTGGAAGGGGGTGATCACGGGGGAAGTCAGGTGATGATCGTATAAGGGACACGGGTGGAGGTCGGATACCCGTCTGCAGCTGACGTAGGCGCTCCTGTAGAAGACGAATCTCCCGCTCGTGGGAGTCATCCTCGAAGCCTGGCATGAATGGCTCGTCATCAAGGAGGTCCGCAGGTGGTGGAGAAACCACACCAGGAGGTGAAGCAGGCGGAGCACCTGTCACGGGCACCTAGGCCGAGTGCTGGGTGGAGGCCGCAACGCCGGCAGCTCTCTCAGAAATCCGCGAAGGAGCCGTGGACTGAGCACGCAGGAGCTCAGTCAGCGTGCGGATCGCGTCAGTCTGCTCTCGCTGCAGACGACGCATCTCCTCCTGCTGGCTGCGCAGGTCCGCAATGGCCTGCGAGCAAGGGCTCAATACCCCTGAAGAAGAGGAGGAGGGATCACCTGGTCCCTTGTCCTTGTCGTCGGGCAAACTCATGTCGCCGCTCACTATGGGACGACATGTCAAGTTTGCCGTATTTCGAAAACGTCTGCGTTTCTCGAGGATTTGAAACATTGGCAACTTTTTACTTTCCGGGTGAAAACTTGGCTAAGTGTAATGCTGACGTCAGCAAGTGGTTGCTGACGTCAGCACGACCTGATGACGTCAGCAATCAACAATGCTGATGTCAGCGATCCCTCCTTTTTTCCCGCGGTTCTGCGCGCGTGGAGCCGCTTCGCGGTGGCGCGCGGCAGCTCCGCGTAAGCTGCGTAGCAGCTTCCGCCCAGCTGCTGCAGCAGTTGTGCTGTCAACTACAACAGCAACTGCGTAGCTGCGTGTGCAGCGGTGGCAGCAGTAGCTGCGCTGCTGCTGCTGCTGCTGCGCGCTGCGGCTGCTGCTGCGCGCTGCAGCTGCTGCTGGCTGCCGCCGCCGCGCGCTGCTGCTGCTGCCACTGCTGCGTTGCTACTGCCGCCACGACTGCCGCTGCTCCTGCTGTGCCGCTGCCGCCGCTGCCACTGCTGCGCTGCTGCCGCCAACGCTGCTGCCGCCAACGCTGCTGCTGCACTGCTGCTGCCGCTGCTGCCACGCTACTGCTGCCGCCGCTGCTGCTGCGCTGTTGCTGCGCTGCTGCTGCCGCCGCCTCTGCTGCTACTGCTCTGCTGCTACGGCTGTGGGAGGGCGGCTGCACGCATCGCAGTCGCCACACACCTCTGCGTGGCGGTACACGCCGCTGCTGCTGCCTCTGCAGCTGCGATCTCACGTGGTGGGTGGAGTACGTTGACGGCGACCGGCCGTCTCGAACAGATCCCAGAAACTCTACTGCAGCGGTGACTCTCACTGCTGCTGCTCTGCTGCGTCTCTGCTGCGCAGCTCAGTGAGAACTGTCTCACTGCTCTGATACCAAGAGAAAGTGCGTAGAAGCTTCCTAGCAACACAGCCGCTGACCGGGCGTCAGTGCCTGGTCAGACGGTGACGACAATCACAGGTCGTGCACACAACGGCAAGGGTTTGGCTAGGAGACACAAGACACAGTGCCATAATGCTTCAATATAGCATATGCAGAGAGAAATGACCAATGACAGGTCCAAGGCATAAATACCTGCCGCGGGGCACGGCGGGTGTCGCACGCGGCAGTCCAAGAGCTGTCCTAAAACCGGCCCAAAACCACTGTTTTGGTCGTAACTCTGCGCACACATGTCAGAATCCTACGCCGTCTGAACCTAGACGTGCAGAATCAAAATACGGACGCAACGACTGGTCACATGCATGCATCCATCGACTGACGGTGAGCATACAATGCAAAAACATGTAAATAGGCCTCATGGCCAGTCCGCCGAAAGACGCCTGCAAGACGTAGAAGACACAGCAAAGAGTCTCGGTGGCATCTGGGGCTCTGGAACAATGGTCGGTTAGCTCCAAGCGGGTAGTCCGCCGCCTGTCGTTGCGCCGGTGTCACCAAGGCCGCCTGCCTCAGGGATCTGCATGAGTATGGACACGGCCGAGTGGTCACAGTAAACTGTACAGGAACGGCAAAAAGCACAACAGTAAGATGTTGTTGAATTCAATCAAACTATCCAAAGTTGGGTGAGAGATGGATGTCACCAACTTGTTGCATGCCATTGCCTCGCTGAATTATAAGATCCCCACCACCGGCGTCAAAGTTACATTTGTTAACTTTTCATCAATGTTTTTGCAATGTCCAAGGGAACATCACCTTGAGAATGCAGTGTGTGTTGTGCGATACACTCTCTATCATTTATAAAACGGTGTAATCAAGGCTTTATCCCAGTCGTTGCAGACGGTCTCACCAATTGTCACTAGACTCACAATTGAGATGCACGAAGTTGGACATGTCTTGTCTTCTTCATTGGGATAACTGGCATATCTTGACAGAGTGGCAAACAGGGGTGCATTGCAAAGAGTTCAATCGTGGGCGAGTGCATTGCATTTGGCTCGGGTATATGGGAAGCTACGTTTCCATGCCGCCCATTGTAGAAATTGTGCATCCCAATTTGATGGTTCACTTTCATCGTGAACACCAAAGCACCATGGTTAAAGCTCCGAACACTATCATGCACCACTCATGCACCAAGAATATAAATTTTGAGCATCACGTGGTACTATAATGCATCACTACTGGCATTTTTCAGGTTTTATGATGTCCGAATTGCGCAATAAATGAAACAATCAAGCGTTTGCTCCTATGCAACAGGTTTTATGTACTCACACATCATTTTGCGTGGTCCCATAAAAATTTATCGCATTTAAAGCCAAAATAACCAGTCAAATTTTTGCGACCATTTCAGCCCCTTCCTTTCCAAACCTACTTGGTCACTGATTTGCTCTACCCATTTATGCCTCACGTAACAACGAGGATTTTAGGATGGGATTTTCGTTGGAAGGGGTTTTCATCCTCAGTTTCGAGAATTTTGTGTGAAATTCCTCCGCTGAATCGCACCCTGCCATATTTCCATACCTTGGGCGGTGGTAGTGCCGGGTACTGGGGTAGCTTCCTCTGCCAGTCAGTTACGACCAGGGGTTAAAAAACTATCCGAGTTAAAAGGTGCTGTTCTTCACCTGTTTGGAACATTTTTCAATCGGGCTGACCGTCACGAGTCGTCCCGTCGTCGCGTTTCCTTCGCCGTCCCGTCGTCGCTCACGTGGATTTGACGTGGACTGCAATGTGGTGACTGTGCGCTGTCGGTAGGTTCGACAGTGTTTTGACCAAGAACCGCGGAAGCTGACTGTAACGCGGCTTTGCATTGGATGTGGAAGGATGGCAGGCAGGAGCCTGTGCTCTCATTCGTCAGTTCATACCCTAGCCATGGCAGTGCCCCGAGCTGTTTCACGTTCGGTAAGCCTTTCCCGGAGAGAGCTTCTCGCTGACTTTTAAATATATACCTGTGTGGTCTCAAGATAGTTCGGCCAACGTTTACAAGCAGCATCAATGGGTTCCTCTGACAATGAACGCGCAGTGTCATCGAATTGCTTACTTTTGTTCGACGTGAATAGCAGCAATAAGGAAATTCAAGGAGTAAATTTCCTATGAATAGTGCGCGTTGTTCGGCGAATCTGTCGTGGCTCTCACGAGCCCTCTGCTCCACGCAGCCCAGCTCTAGGGTAGGTGGGACCTTTCGTCACCCACACTGAGCTGTATGGAACCACTGGCATATGCAAACTGGGGTCGCTTGCATTGTAATGCACATCTCACCTCGCTTCAACTTCACTCGGCCCTTTCAACGTCCTCATTCGACCATTTTACCGTGGCGGCATCCTCCTAAGGGAGCAGCTGCATACCCTCGCTGTAGTCCTGCCGACGCCTTTTCTTCAGATACAGTTCATCTTCATCGCCTCCGCACGCGCTGCTTCGCCATGGCGGTTGCAGAATCCAATTTCCTGGGATCCACTCTGAACCCCAACGCGCCTGACTTCATCCCGCAATCGTACAGGAACATAGAGGACTTCAGTCCAGAGTGGTGGTGCCTCATCCAAACTTCACCTGCCTTCAGGGACTATTGGATGAAGGAGCGGTCGCAGTCCATGGTTGAGGATTACCATCATTTGCCCGAAGAGTTGGTCCAAGGGATTGACTATCAAGTGGAGGAAGAAGAGCTAGACGACTATGACGTGGCGGAGTTGCTACCGGAGGACGTACTGGAGGGGGACGTCGACTCAAGACCAAGCGTTGGAACGCATTAGCGTCAGTGCCGCAGTTAGTGAAGTGAATCTTGGCATGGGTCGGCCAAGCTTCGTCCTTCCAATCGACACCCAAGGCTTGGTTCCCCTCCTGTACAGCGTATGAGTCGCCNGCAGGTCGCTCTCTATCTTCTGTATAGTCGCGCTGTACAGCTTTAGTGATGTCTTGGTCTTTGGCTGGCAGAGACCTCCGTCAGGACGAGTTTTCCATGTTTTGCAGCACGACTGACTCTTTTATGTCTAGAACATGAATGCAGCGTGCATTTGCTGCTTTCTCAGCCTATCCTGTCTTGTAAGTAAGAGGCTCGCTGAATTCCTGCTCTGGCAACATAAAATTGCTGACTGTATGTTCTGCACAACACACGCGCAAAGAAAGGCTGCCACTACCTGTTCTGGAGTTAGGGCAAATGCTGCGTGAGGGTGCATGCGGGCTGAACGAGGTGAGACATCTGGAGCTCGTAGAGAACTGATGAAGAGGTTTGAATTTATTCACTGCCCACCTCGAACCCCCTGACACCCTCCCTTCATTGAGTGTTGCCACCGACCGGAAGGGTCTCCAGCTCTTCCAACCACCAGTCACCAGTTTCGGCCACATTTGTGTGCCAGAAGTGGTCAAACTAGAACAGTTGTGAACTAGATAGAATATGACAAGGACAACAACTGTGTGCAATGTGAATTGGGAACGCCACGCGTGCCATAATGCCTGCATTCAAACATTCATGCCACTTTTGCACCAGTCAGTACACCCGCCACTCCATTTAGATCCACCTTTACAATGATCTATGGCCTTGTCTCGCCCTTCGTGGTTGGGCAAGCACACGGATTTCTTCCTAGGAATGATATGGTTTTTGTGGCAATGCTTGCTCCACACAGATCTTGCATGTGCCATTCACTTGAAGGTGGATTTACCACGAGGAATTAAGATCCCCCTGCTCTGCCATTTTTGCATGGCTGGCAAACATCGCAGAGACATGGGGACTGTCGTGCAATAGCTGTGCCTGGTGCATCTTAGGGGGGAGATAGTTGGAGGGGAAAGCCAATGCAAATGTTAGAGCTGCATGAGTGAGCTTCTTCATGACGTATCACAGGTAATGCATTCTCTTGCTTAGTTCACTTGTTGCTTACTCGCGTTGGTAGTGTTCGTGTGTTAGTCATGGTGAACTAAGGGCTCGCCGTCAATCACTCTCTCGGATACTCTGCCGTTCAATGTCTATTTCAAAAGCATCAGACTAAACCGGCACGTCCTCACGTGCTCCCAGGACATTTTTTTGGTGGAGTTCTCCCTGTTTTTTTGTGGCTTAGTTACATGGAT
Organism: Penium margaritaceum; assembly: GCA_023375785.1. Taxonomy (NCBI): domain Eukaryota; kingdom Viridiplantae; phylum Streptophyta; class Zygnematophyceae; order Desmidiales; family Peniaceae; genus Penium; species Penium margaritaceum. The sequence continues at coordinate 119,212 of SZWC01001658.1, forward strand.
GTTTGTTTCTGATCCTGGAACTTGTTCTCTGTCCTCATTTGTTTGTACAGCTTACTGTGACCACTCGGCCGTGTCCATGCTCGTGCAGATCCTTTATGCGGATGTTCGTTATGGTTGTGACACACGCAAGTGCCCTCTTGTCTCCACTCACACACCCACTGTTGTGCTTTGTGCCGTTCCTGTACAGTTTACTGTGACCACTCGGCCGTGTCCATACTCGTGCAGATCCCTGAGGCAGGCGGCCCTGGTGACACCGGCGCGACGACAGGCGGCGGACTACCCGTCTGGAGCTGACCGACCACTGTTCCAGAGCCCCAGATGTCACCGGGACTCTTTGCTGTGCCTTCTACGTCTTGCAGGCGCCTTTCGGCGGACTGGGCATGAGGCCCATTTGCATATTTTTGCATTATATACTCGCTGTCAGTTGATGGATGCATGCATGTGACCAGTCGTTGCGTGCGTCTTTTGATTTTGCACGTCTAGGTTCAGACGGCATAGGATTCTGACATGTGTGCGCAGAGTTACGGCCAAAACAGTGGTTTTGGGCCGGTTTTATGACAGCTCTTGGATTGCCGCGTGCGACACCCGCCGTGCGCCGCGGCAGGTATTTATGCCCTGGACCTGTCAGTTGTCATCTCTCTCTGCATTTACTAAGCTATTGAAGCTTATGAGACTTTGCGCGTCTCCCTAGCCTGATCCTTGCTGTTTCTTGCACTTGCCTGCTTGCTAGTGCGTCAGCTGACTGGACAGTGTCGCCACGTCAGCAGCAGCAAGGCTAGGAAGCTTCCTAGCAGTTTTTTATGGTATCAGAGCTGTGAGACAGATCTCACCGAGCTGCGCAGCAGAGACGCAGCAGAGCAGCAGCAGTGAGAGTCACCGCT
>SZWC01001658.1:128068-153278 GCA_023375785.1 Penium margaritaceum
GTCTGGAGCTGACCGACCACTGTTCCAGAGCCCCAGATGTCACCGGGACTCTTTGCTGTGCCTTCTACGTCTTGCAGGCGCCTTTCGGCGGACTGGGCATGAGGCCCATTTGCATGTTTTTGCATTATATACTCGCTGTCAGTCGATGGATGCATTCATGTGACCAGTCGTTGCGTGCGTCTTTTGATTCTGCACGTCTAGGTTCAGACGGCATAGGATTCTGACATGTGTGCGCAGAGTTACGGCCAAAACAGTGGTTTTGGGCCGGTTTTAGGATAGCTTTTGGACTGCCGCGTGCGACACCCGCCGTGCGCCGCGGCAAGTATTTATGCCCTGGACCTGTCAGTTGTCATCTCTCTCTGCATTTACTAAGCTATTGAAGCTTATGAGACTTTGCGCGTCTCCCTAGCCTGATCCTTGCTGTTTCTTGCACCTGCCTGCTTGCTAGTGCGTCAGCTGACTGGACAGTGTCGCCACGTCAGCAGCAGCAAGGCTAGGAAGCTTCCTAGCAGTTTTTTACCCACATCATCACTGAAGGTGATTAAGCTGGGCTGAGGCTCTCTGGTGCAAAACTGTGACACATCATGAGACACACAGTGGTGGTGCCACCATCAAGCTATCAATTGGTGGCCACAGCACCAACCTCGTCACAAGCCTTAGTTTAGTGATGACTTTGCAGACCAAAATGGAGAATATGTTTTGTAGGATTGCATGCCTGTGGTTTGGTTGAATTGTCCCACACTTGCATGCTCCTAGAGGTGAACCAGGTTGTTGATCCCTCCGGACCACACGTCAGGTTGTACCGGCGTGTGAGAAATCGTCTAGAGCGCGCTCGCTCCAGGGGCAGGTTCGATCCCTGGGTGGCGTCCGGGCCCCACGACGAATGCCTCGCGTGGGTGGCCAGGTCAACTGGCACTTACCACCTCGCTTACTTGTTACTCACTTACTTGGCTTTCGCTTACCTCCGTGTGTGTTAAAGTGAGCTTGCCCCGATCCATGGTGTCGCCCCGTTGCACACTCGTTTGCTCACTTGTGTGCTTACTTAGTAGCTGCTGCTACCTACTGATATCAGAGCAAGGAGGAGCCTCTCCTCCTCGCGACAGTCCTGAGACCTCATCGGGCCACGTTAGTGTGACGGGTGATCCCGCGCAAGCAACACACTTGCGATTGTGACAGCCACAGCCATTGCACCCGGCAGCCGCAGACATCACACCCACGTGGTGTGTGGTGCGTTCGTCTCATGCAAAGGACTGGCTCGCTGCAAGCTCCTTGCACCTCGCCGAGCTTGAGCCTCCGCACGTACGTTGGTGATGCCACGCAACTCCACCAACAGCAACATACTTAGTTCCCGTGGCTCACGAGTGGCGTTGCTCTCGTGCGTGAACTGGTGCAGCTTCGCTGCCATACCCACGCACCTCGACGAGTTTCGGTTCCAGTACGCACACAGGTGCTACCACGTGGTGGCACCGATCGCCAGACCTGTCTTCCATCGGCCGTCTGTGCACTCCTCGCACCAGCAGTTTCTGTCCTGCGGTAGCCGCACGTGCACATTCTCCACAACAGCATACTTAGCTTCCGTTGCTCACGGGGCGCTGCTCTCGTGCGTGGACCAGCATAGCTCCGCTGCCACCCCCATGCACCCCGCCGAGTTACGGCTCCTGCACACGCATAGATGCCGCCACGTGGTGGCTCGTACCGCCGGACCTGTCTTCCACCGGCCATCCGTGCACTCCTTGCAACAGCACAATCTGCACCCGTGTCTAACGTGGTGAGTGACTCTTGTGCGTGGGATTAGCACATCACAGCTCCGTCCCCATTTGCTGTGCCAGTCCCCACCTGCTTCGCCGTCCGGGTTGCGCCCGACACATGTACTGCGGCTACGTCACCACAGCAACCAAGGCCCGTCCCCGTGCAACCCTTAGCACCTCAGGCTGACCTTCGGGCAGCCAAGTGCTCGGTGCACTAGCGTCTCCTCCTGAAGCCGAGCCAACTCACACTTCTCCCACGGCCTCACGTGAGCGTGCCCGCATCGACGAAGAGCTCGCGCACTACAAGGAGCGGGCGGAGAGGGAGGTGTGGTCGAGGGTGCGTCGCGACAGCCCGGGCTACCACCCCGGCGAGGAGTTCGATCCTGCCGACTACTACAAGTGGGTGGACGTTGGGGACTACGCAACCCACTCTCAGTCCAACGCCGACGACTCTCCGAAGGCACAGAACGAACCAGCAACGGCGCCACCGCGTGACCACATGACTCTTCACTCACCGGTAAGCCAACCCGTTGCCCATAGGGCACGTCACCAACGTCTACGGTCTGTACCTCGGGCGTAGCGCCGGTCTCCGCGGCAGCAGCATGAGGGGTATCTACCCCTCACCGTGCCGCTTCTGTAGTCGCATCAGTTGCACAGTCAGTGTCCTCATCATGTCCTGGCACTTTGACTGCACTGTATGCTGCACTCGTGTCCAGTGCTGCTGTTGCGTCTACTTCTACAACCACTGCACGTGCCACACGTGCACCAGCTAGCACTGCCGCTGGCAGAGCTGTTGAGACCTACACCATAGTCGCTGTTGATCAGGGACCCTTGGCAGCCGCTGCTGTCAACGTAGTGACCCAGATTGTGGCTGCAGGAGACGCAGTTGCATCGGCAACAGCGGTAGCAGCAACAGCGCTCTCCAGCGCTGTTGACTCCATCAGCACCTACACGTCGCAGGCATCATCCTTGCCCTCCTCTTCATCTTCAGTGACTTGATGCATTCGGCTATTGATCTCGACTGCTGTAGCCATCACCACCCTGTCAGCTGCAGCGTTGACGGGAGTGGCCTACCTCATCGTCTCCCCATCAGCTGCTGTTGCGGTTGTAGCCTCCTTAGTGGCAGCAACTCTCCCACCGTTGTTCTCACTGCGCCGCTGTGCTTGGTGAGCTTGGTCTCTTCCTCTCCTTCTGCCATCTCTGCGTTGGTGTGTTTGTGCTAACAGGTTGTTGCCTTGCAGCGGACTACCAACACACCTATCGCACGTTCCTCACGCCCGCTGGGGATGGGGAAACTCTGCCAAGATTTTCTTCCCTCGGCAGAGTCGCGTCACTGGCAACATGCCAGTTGTCGATGACCAATACGCGGCCTTGCAGGCTGAGTTGTTGCGTGAGTGCAGTGCCGTCTAGGCTGCACTCACTACACAGCGCGCTGCTGAGGAAAAACTGTGTGCCAAGCAGGCTGACCAAGAAACTTTCGCAGATCATATTGCTGATTTGGTCCTTAACCGCCTCCAACCCACCCTGCGCAGCACACCGTGTACTGGCATTACAACATTCTCCACTTCACCCGCTTCCGCATCCGCCACCACTGGCTCATCCTTTTCTGATCCTCTTGCAGTTGCCATTGCCGCTGGCGCAGCCGCAGCAAAAGCACTTGCCCCACCAGCGCAGCGCAAGCCTGACTTTGACTCAAACCCACCTCACTTCACCTCTAACCTTATCTTCCATTCCCGGGAGGTTTGATTCATTGCCTGGGCGCAAGGGGACCAGCTCTGGGAATACTACCATGAGCCCAATCCCTCTACTAACCCGCCTTTCGTGCCTAATGAGTCTGAGTCTACTCGTGCTGTCCATGCCCTCATTCGTGCCGAGCTCAATGACCTCACAAACGAGATAGGGTCCTACAATGTGGACACTGCGCGTCGCACCCCTACTGACCCGGTTGGTGCCTATGCACTGATCAAGCAACGCACGATAGTGACGGGCCATTTTGCTCAGAACGTGCTCACTGTCAAGTTTAACACGCTCTCTATGCGTGCTGACGAGACTGCTGACACATACTGGGCTTGCAGTTTGCGATTGCTACGCGACCTTGGCAAGGCCGCCCCTGGACAGCTACCTGCTGTTCTCTCCATTGTCAACGGCCTCATCCCCAAACTTAGTGACATATTCAGGGAGGTGAAGGCAGCTGAGCTTGAACGTTTGGCTGCCATTCCCGTCCAAGCTGACGCACCCCCCGGCATTGGTGCCTTATGGGAGTTCACCTCTCAGCGTCTGACAGACTGGTGGAGCTCGCCTCAGAACAAACGCATTCACCGTTGCAGCAGCTACCACCGCCATCCCTTCTTCCCCCTCCTCCGCTCCTACGTCATCGTCCACCACTTCCACCATGACAGCCACGTCTCTTGCTTCACAAGGGAGTGGACGGGGTGGAGGAGGTGGCAAGGGCAAGGGCCCGGGGGGTGCTTTAGGTGGTGGTGGTCAAGGCAGGGGTAACAAGGGTCGTGGCTCTGATGGTACTGCATCTTCATCTCCCTCCTCCAGCACTGTCACGTGCAGGAACTGCGGTGCCGCCGGTCATGCGGCTCCCAAGTGCCCCGCGCCTCCTAACGACGCCCGCCTTGCCTCAGCCATGCGTGCATGTTGGGCTCGCACCACAGAGTCGGGTGGAGGTTCCACTCGCTCCTCCACCTCCACTGTGACCACCAGACCCACTTCGTCCTCCTCCTCGACAGCTGTTGCCTACAGCACTCGACCACCGACTCAACCCACTCCCTGGGGGTGGGCCTCATGGGCTTGGCGGCCCAGTCTACTTTTGGCCTTGGTCTGGGTTCTACTCTCCTCCACCGTCGGTGTCGTGCATCCCAGCGCCCCTCCTCTGGCGTTGGCATCACTGGCGCGTCAGAGGACGCCCGTCAGCTGGACTCCGCTCTCTCTGATGCCGTCCACAGGCACCACCTCCGTGATCAGGGAGGTGAGAGTGTGCGTTCATCTGTGGGGGCGCTTGCGTGTGATGGTGTTTCCTCTCTCTGTGGTCCGTCACCTGGTCATGTTCAGGGTTGCTCCCGAGTCGATGTCCCGTGGATTGAGTAGTGGCAGTCTCACAGCTTACCTCGTTGTCTTGCTGCATGCGGTCAGCGCCTTCTGCCTCGCTCTGCCATCGCCGCTGTGAGTCGTGACCCTGCGTTTGTCCGCGTGACGGGTGGCTTCTGGATCCTTGATTCAGGGGCCACCCACCACATGACCTCTTGTCGCTCCTCTTTTGTTTCACTGGGTCCCGTTGGCTCTGTCCGCTCTGTCCGCACCGGCAGTGGTCAGCTCCTACCTGTTCAAGGCGTTGGTGTTGTCCGGTTTGTTGGTCCTGGAGGGGAGCTCTTTTTGCTCGATGTTTTGCATGTGCCCACTCTTGAGCTCATTCTGCTGTCTGTTACAAATCTCGACAATCAGGGCATGGACTTCTCCTCCATTCGTAGCGTTGCCTCTGTGTTACATTGCACCACCAGCCATGTTCTGCTACGTGGCACTTGTAATAATCGATTGTGTCGTGTGCCATTGTTTTCTCCCCAACCCCCCACGACTGCTCTTGTTCACGTGGTACGCTTTCTCACTCCGGCACACGCACAGTTGCTTCATTGCCGCCTCTGTCACATTCACACTACTGTAGTTGTCAGCTTGCTTCGGGACAAGCCTACTCATGCCCTTGACGCTCACACATTCTCTGCCCCTTGTCCCACTGACTGTCCTGACCGTGCCCAGGGCAAAATGCATCATTTTCCCTTTTCCACCTCTAAGTCTCGCACGTCTCACCCTCTTGACCTCTTGCATGCGGTCGTCATGGGACTCCTCACCCATGACACCCTTGGGGGGGCTGGCCGCTATATACTCTGTCTCACCGATGACTTCTCTTGCATGCACTGGGTTTTTGCCCTGCGGCAAAAGAGTTATGTCTGCCCCACGCTTGAGTCCTGGTTGCCTCAGGCCCAATTGGCCTGTGGTCTTTGTCCGAAAGTCCTTCGTTGTGACCGTGGTGGGGAATTCATTGGTCCTACTGCCCGCTTCTTGACATCTCGTGGGGTGTGTGTGGAACCTTCGGCTCCATACACACCCCAGCAAAATGGTGTATCTGAACGCTGGAACCACACTCTTGCTGACGGTGTCCACACTCTCCTCAGTGAGTCATTCCTCTCTCACGTCTTTTCTTTCAAACACATGTCCTACATGACCTGGGTGTGGAACCGTGTTCCTCACGGTCCCCTCCCTCGTCATGTCACCCCCTTTGAGCGCTGGTACGACCGTCGTGCTGACCTCCATCTTGCTCGTGTCTAGGGTTGTGTCGCTGCCGTCTTGCTGCTCGAAGATGTCCACGACGGCAAACTGATTCCTCGCGCTCACCTTTGCACTTTCCTTGGTGTCTCGGCCATGTCCAAAGCATGGCGCTTTTGGGACTCTGACTGCTCTTGCATTGTTGAATCCTGTGATGCCCTGTTCTTCGAGGATGTCTTTCCTCACGACTTGTCCCATGTCCCTCCTCCTTCCTCTGTCTCCTCGCTCTGTCGGCTTGGGGGGGTGTTCGTTCCAGCCTCCGATCTCTGTGCGTCCTCCTCTCCCTCTCACACGGCATCCCCTGATGTTCCCACATCGGACAGTGAAGACGAGGAATCCTTCTCGGAGCCCTCGTCTTCCTCTTTTGAGTCTGCGGATTGCGTTTCATCCCAGCTGTCCTCTGGCGGTCCCAAATCCACGGCACCCACTCACACACACTCCCCCATCCATTCCACTCCTGCCTCGTCCCCTGAGTGTGTGTGACCGTCGGTGGTTGACACCATTGACAGAGAAGCACCTCAGACTACGCCTCCCACATCTGAGCCCTACACTCGTGGGGGGAGACTTCGTTCTCTCCCCTCTTCTCACTCAGCTCAGCCCTCACAGTCCTCTCATAGGCGCTCCTAGTCCTCTGGGACGCCTGCTCAGCCTGTCTCTCAGTCCACTCAGCGGGTCACGCGCTCTAGCACCTCGTCCATACATGACACCTCGGTGTAACCCTCCGACCTTGATGCCCTTGGCCTGTCTGTGAGCGTCGTGCATCCCAACTCAGCAGTCGGCTATGCTCTCGTAGCCCATGAGTTCCATAGTGCTCTTGGGTCCTCCGTTGCCGGGTACGTTGCCGCATGCTTCGCGGATTCTGGTCTCTCCGCTCTCCCTCCTAAGCCTACCACTATCCGGCAAGCTCGCGAGGCAGCTAACGCTGACCTGTGGGAGACGGCCATGCAGGAGGAGCTCACGGCCCTCAATGAGCATAGGGTCTTTGAGCTCGTGGACCTCCCTGTAGGCCGCAAGGCAGTCTCTGCCCAATGGGTGCTTCGGTGCACGATGAAGTTCGATGGGAGGGTCGACCGGTACAAGGCTCGTCTTACAGCTAAGGGTTTTTTCCAGATCCCTAGAATTGACTTTGATGAGACCTTTGCACCAATCGGGAGATACACCACTGCTCAAGCATTGTTGAGTCTCGTCACCCAGCACGACTGGGAACTGGAGCAGATGGACGTCAACAACGCTTTCCTACATGGGAAGCTTGACGAGGAGATCTACATGATCGAGCGACCGAGGTTCACCGACGGCACAAACAAGGTCTGGTGACTGCGCAAGGCCCTCTACGGGCTCAAGCAGTCGCCGCGTTGTTGGAACATGGAGATCTCCTCCACCCTTGAGCGTGGAGGTTACCGTCGTAGTACGGTCGATCCCACACTCTTCTTGAGTGCCCCCTTAGAGCCATTTGTGGCCATCCTTGTCTACGTCGATGATCTGCTCATTTCCTCACCCAATCCTGCAACGGTCTAGTCAGTGAAGGACTTGCTGTAGTCTGCATACAAAATGAAGGACCTGGGTCCTGCGCGAGTGTTCTTGGGTATGGAGCTGGAGCGAGACCGCCAGCGTCGCACTTTGCACGTGCACCAGGCAGCGTACATCTGCACACTGAGGGAGCGCTTTACCCCCGTACTTGCTGACATTCCCACCGCATCCACACCAATGACTCTAGCAGGTCAGCGTCTGCTGAAGTCACTCGATTCAGCTCAGCTGGGGGAGATTGTTGATGACACCGACTATCTCAGTGTGGTCAGCTCGCTCATGTATCTCGCTACCACCACCAGGTCAATGTTTTTGCCTAGTTCTCCCAACAGCCTCGCCAGAAACATCTTGAGGCAGCACTGCCCGTGGTCCGCTACGCGCTGTCCACCGCACGGTTGGGATTGTGCTATCGTGTACAACCCTTTGTGGTGGTAGACGTGTACCCAAACAGTGATTGGGCACATGACACGGATGCTTGCAATCGCACTGGCTACATTTTTCTAGTCGGTGGGACTACTGTTTCTTGGAAAAGTGGTAAATATGGTTGTGTTGCTTGAAGCTCCAGTGAGGCTGAGTACGTGGCACTCGGTGCAGGTATGTGTGAGAGTGTGTGGCTGTCCCATCTGTTGCAACAACTGCGTGTTCCCATGCGCTATATCACTCTACGGTGTGACAACCAAAGTGCAAAGGCAATCGCCGAGCACGATGGCATGCATCATTCTCGCACAAAGCACATCAAGATTGAGCATCATTTTGTGCGTGAGCGCATTGCTGCTGGAGAAGTTCAGGTGGTTTGGGTCGACACTCGTTAGCAGCATGCAAACTTCCTCACCAAAGCTCTCAGCAGTGGCATGTTCAAAGCGGCTGTACATGCTGTTGGTCTACTACGCTCACGTGATTCCCCTGGTTGACATGTGTCGTGTACGTCTCGCTGTCTTGTGACGTGCTCTTTCTCTGTGTGTTTGTAGACTGTTTGTCTGTGGGTCATGGGGGAGTGCTGGTTATGGTTGTGACACACGCAAGTGCCCTCTTTTCTCCACTCACACACCCACATCATCACTGAAGGTGATCAAGCTAGACTGAGGCTCTCTGGTGCAAAGGTGTGACACATCATGAGACACACAGTGGTGGTGCCACCATCAAGCTATCAATTGGTGGCCATAGCACCAACCTCGTCACAAGCCTTAGTTTAGTGATGACTTTGCAAACCAAAATGGATAATACATTTTGTAGGATTACATGCCTGTGGTTTGGTTGAATTGTCCCACACTTGCATGCTCCTAGAGTGGTGAACCAGGTTGTTGATCCCTCGGGACCACACGTCAGGTTGTACCGCGTGTGAGAAATCGCCTGGGGCTCGCTTGCTCCAGGGGCATGTTCGATCCCTCGGTGGCTTCCAGGCCCCACGATGAATGCCTTGCGTGGGTGGCCCGGTCAACTGGCACTTACCCACCTCGCTCACTTGTTACTCACTTACTTGGCTTTCGCTTGCCTCCGTGTGTGTTGAAGTGAGCTTGCCCCGATCCATGGTGTCGCCCTGTTGTACACTCGTTTGCTTACTTGTGTGCTTACATAGTAGCTGCTACTACCTAAGCAGACGTACATGGCACCGGAGCACCGACGAGTGGTGGCTCCACTCATCAGTAGCTGTCAGACAGCTGCCACGACGTCCTAGGTGCTTGCCGGGGTGCTTTGCGACTTTTCTACAGACGCTAGAGATTTCTCGGTGGGCTGGCTCTTGAGCCTGATTTGCATGTTTTGCATTGCCTTTCGGAGCTTGAAATCTCCTATAGCAGCAGGTTGAGGCAGCAGTGTTGTTGATTCAGGGTGCGGGAACCCACGTTTGTTGCTTAAGCTGCCCCATAAGTCTGCTGCACTAGAGCCTAAGTCTGAGAGCTCTGGTTTTTGTTACTCAGAACTACACGCGCCGGAGTTGGCGACAGACAACAACTTAAAAGTGGAAATGACTGATTGAGAACTGAGAATTAGGAACAATGGGAGACCCCTCCAAATTCTAGCTCCCCCCCATCTTCATAGAGCTTGTTACTCAGTTTCTAAGCCAATCAAAAAGTAGACCTCTTTTTTGGCAGGCAGGGTTTTCTCGGTGAGCCCTGCCAGATGGCCGACAGCCCAAAACATGGGTGTCATCCATTTTCTCTCAAAACTGGACCATACCATAATACGCACGCTGCAAACACGTGGGGTCAACATTCCTACGAAGTGTTGTTGCGAGTGTCGTACATGGCTTCCAGTGACCCCTCGGCTCATGTCCATTCACGTGCAGATCCCTGACATGGCTACGGTGGCAGAAGACCGGCGTCCGGACGGGTGCCCAGAAGACCCTTTTCCTTTTTTTAGATTCGTGCTGTGGGACAGCACATAGGCGTGCAGCCTAGTAGGATATAGCTCCTGTTGATGCGGTCGGTCTGGTTCAGACGGCTCGTCATTCTGACATGTCTGCAGGGAGTTATGCCCAAAACTGTATTTTTGTCATTGTTTTGACCTGCTAGAAATTGTGCACCCATGTGCGCCGCGTGTGTGTGCACCCACTAGGTCAGAGACACTACTTAGGTTGCCTAAGCCTTAGTTGTTACCTCTTTACACATTTTCTTGCAGCCAGGCGAGTTGATGCGTCGTGCTAGTCAGACCCTTGCAGTTGATTTCTGCCCTACTGCCTAGCACCTGCTTGCACGCATCCTGTCATGGTATCAGAGCAAGGAGACCTCTCTAACTTAGCTGCGCCATAGAGACGCAGCACCGGAAACACCAATGAGAGACACTACCGCCGCCGCATCCTGGGACCCGTCGCAGGTGACGTTAGCAGCAGCGATGTCACGACACACTTGTCACCACCGTAGCACGAGGAGCTATGGTAGTGATTGAATGAAAACAACCAGGCCAAGCAGCAGCGGCAACATTGGGTGGCAGCAGCAGCCGTGTCTGGCTGCCAAAAGAAAAGGGAAGGGAAAGCAGCTGGGAGCAGCAGCTTGCGGCGGCGGCTGCGAACATCGGTAGCGTGCAGCGGCAAGTAGCCGCGAGTAGCCACTGCAGTTTAGGAGTAGCACAACAGCAGCATTGCAGCTGTTGTAGCGACAGTAGCACCAGCAATGGCTGTGGTAGCTGCGGCTGTGGTAGCAAGAGCCGCAGCAGCAACAGCAGCTGCATCGGCGGCGAGTAGCTGCAACACCATCGACAAGCAGCTACGGCATTTGCGGCGACAGCGGCAGCTGTAACCGCGGCAGCCAACGCAGCAGCCACAACAGCCACAACAGCAGTTGCTATAGTAAGCGCAACAGCACTTGCTAGAGCAGCTACTGCAGTTGCTGGGGTCTGTCGTGCCGACGGAGGGCACGACAGAGTGCCGGCCGAGCGCCGGCGCAAGAGCCGGTGCGTGTCGGCCAAAACGCCGGCCCCCCGCCGGCCTCTGGCCGACTACTCAAGAGGGGGAGGAGCGAGCCTCCCCCTCCCCTCCTCTCGCCTCGTGGGTCAAGCCAGACAGGCAAAACAAAAAAACAAAGGACAAGGGGAGTCTACAAGTGAGGCCCTCGAGAAGAACCCGGGTGGGGGTATCCCACTAGCACCGAAGTGATCGGTGTTTTTCCTAGAGAAAAAAGGAGAAGAAAAAGGAGGCCATCATGCCAAAACAAGCCCCCGGTAGCACCGCCATTGACGCAGCCCCTGAGGGCAGCTCCATTAGCGGCCAACGCCGGCCGCCGCCAGCGTCATCCCAGCGACAGCAGCAGCAGTAGTAGTAATAGTAGCAGCAACAAACACAATAGCAGCAGCAGCAACAGCTGCAGCAGCAGCAACATCTACAGCAGCAGCAGCAACAACAACAACAAGAGCATAGCAACAACAGTAGAAGCAACAGCAGCGCCAGCAGCAGCAGCCGCCGTAGGAGCAGCAGCGGCTGCCGCCTAGTCCAACGTCCTTGGCGCGCCAGGTTCGCGCACAGACCTATAGGTGGAGAGCCTCCAGGCCTTGACGAGGCAGGTTGCTGAGCTACAGGACCTGGTCAGGGGCTTACTACCCCAGCAGCAGCATCAGTCCACAGACCTGAGCGAGGACCACTTCACTCATGGTGGCAATGCTGAGGAAGTAGTCGAGACCCTCTCCGACTCTGGAGATGAGGGTGAGGAGGAGTTGCTGCAAGCACGCCTCCTCTGCTTGGAGGCACGGTGCAGAGCGCATGAGGTGAATGTCGCCCTCCAGGGCATGAGCTTTAGCGCTGACACTAGCCTGAGCTCATCTCGCCGTACTCTGAGGTTTGAAGAGCTGGCTCTATGAGCCCGCTTGGGCAAGGGGGTTGCGTCCTCCGCGCCCGGTCTTGCAGTGGCTTCGGCCATCGCTCTGTCGACGGTCAAGCCAGCCAAGTGGTTTGAGTCTGACCCGCCTGTCTTCCGGACTGGGAACGACTACAAGTCCTAGGAGGCACGCTTTCGCATGTGGGCCATGAGCGAGGGGGTCCTCACCTACTACCTCACCCCATATCAGGCGTTTGACCCTGCCAAGACAGATGGCGGTCAGTGCCGCCTCCGGCCTGATGATGGCCATCCCGAACTTCACCAAGGACTTCAAACGTTTTCTTGGTGGCCCATTGACCGGCTGGGGAGCTGACCTTTGCGTGGCGTGGACACTGGCTGTCACCCTTTTCGAGGGCGCCACCTTGGCCTTGACATCCGAGCACCTCACCGACTTCAACTCCCTCTGCCAGACTGCTCAGGAGTCCGCAGTTGACTATTCACGCCGGACCATCCAGCTGCACAAGGAGTTGGGAGACGATGCCCCTGCGCAGTACCCCGCCCTCCAGATCATCCTCTACGGCATCCACCCGGACTACGCACGCATCTTCAGTAACTTTGACCAGACCCTGTTGTGAGATGTGGGGAGCGACGAGACCCTGCTGCGCTTGGCCACCCTCTACTTCCTGGAGGTCGTCGGCATGGATGCAGCGAACCGCACTCGCTGCAGCACCGCTTCAGCTGCACTTGCTGCTGCGTCCTCTTCCCCGTCGCCTACAACGACAGCGGTACCAGCTCAGGGGAAGAAGGGCCACAGATCATCAATCGGTGGCTCCAGCGGTGGGACTAGCAATGGCCCGAGTAGCGTCAGTTACAACAGTATCGTCGACAACAACAACAGCAGCGGTGGCAGCAGCGGCTCCAGGAGCATGACGGGCCGCCGGCGCGTGTGCTTAAACTACAGGGATGACCATTGCTACCCCGACTGCACTCGCCTGACGGGCCGCCCATTGGATTGGGCAAAGATCATGCACGGGCTGCAACAGGCGCACGAGGCGCGCGTACGCCAGACCTCCCGCGCGACCGCCCGCTCGACCACCACTACTGCAACCGTCCCAAAGCAGCTCGCCGCCACAACAGACTCCCCAGCCGACCCTCGTGACCAGGCGCTCGCCGACCGAAACAGGACGATTTCCAAGTTGCACCAGCTTCTCGCCTTGCGCTCATCTCAGGGAGGTGCGAGTGAGTTGACTGAGTCGGGGGGTTCTACAGCCTGTGGACTGTCCATCTCATTGCGTGATGATGCCTGTGGTGGTTACCATGTCCAGTCGTGTGCGCATGACGGACCTGATGATGTGTCTTGGCTGCACGCGTCTCATGTGCGCTCCGTCGCTCCTTGAGCGCTCCGCTGTCGCGCCCTGTTCAGTCGTCGAGTGCCACATTGCCCCTTGTACGTGTGTCACGGATGCCACCTGGGTTGTTGACTCTGGTGCCACCCATCACATGATGTGTCGTCATTATGCCTTTGTTGTCTTGCATCCCGTTGGTGCTCTTCGCTCTGTCCACACTACAGCTGGCCGTGAGGTCCTTGTCCAGGGTGTTGGGGTTGTGCAGTTCACCGGGCCAGCTGGTCCTGTATACATCTCCAACGTCCTCTTTGTCCCTGATGTGGAACTCAACCTGCTGTCTTTCCGTGCTTGTACCAAGATGGGCCTTGGTGTCACGCACACAACTGCCGATGCTCGCATCTTTGTACGTGACATCTAGGAGACCGTCCTCAGTGGGATGGTCGTGGATGATCTCTATCACATCTGTGGGTCCTCTGCCATCACCCCCCCCTTGCCTCCTTCTCTCACTCCTCGTGTCTGTGTTGCTGAGACTCTGTCATGTGCACCTAGGGGCTGTCGACAGGCTGATCCGCGCCCAGCCTGCTCTCGGTCATGATGCGGCGTCCTTTGAGGCGTCGCCCACGACCGACTGCTTATCTTGTGCTGAAGGAAAAATGCACCGGTCCACCTACCCTGAGTCTGTCTCTAGGGCTCGTCAACCCTTGGAGCTTGTCCACTCTGACCTCATCGGCCCGCTCCCTGTCGAGGTTTAGGAGGACCGCAGCCGCTATGTCCTGACGTTGACTGATGACTTCACGCGCATGCACAGGGTATACAGTCTGCGTCAGAAGAGCGACGTCGCCATCGCTGTCCGCCTTTGGCTGGTCATGGCCGAACGCTAGTCCCACCGCTCGCTTTAGACCTTTTTCTCTGACCGCAAAGGTGAGTACCTCGGGGACATGGCACTCTCCTTCATCGAGCTTGGTGTCTTTCACAACCTCTCCGCTCCTGCCACCCCTGAACAGAACGGTGTCTTGGAGCACTGGAACTGCACCATGGAGGATGCGGTATGTGCCATGTGCGCGGACAGCGCCATGCCTGAGGCCTTTGCCTGTGAGGGCATGGTGTACATGACCTGGGTCTAGATCGCATTCCACATGCCCCCCTCCCTTGTCATCGCACGCCCTACTAGCTGTGGTACGGTCGTCGCGCCGATCTGCGCCTGGCCCGTGTCTGGGGCTCCCTTGCCTGTGTCTGGTTCACACCGGAGCAGTAAGGTAGCAAGCTTTCTCCGCGGGGTCGCATCTGTACCTTCATCAGTTTAGCCCCGCGGTCGAAGGCCTGGTGGTTTTGGGATCACAACAGACTTCGCATCGTGGAGTCACGTGACGCTCTCTTCTTGGAGCACCTCTCGTTCTGCGACCTTAGTCGCATCCACGATATTTGCATTGCCCATGTCCCCGGGTGTCCCGGGCCCCTTTGTGTGGGGGAGGTTCCTGTCACGGTTGGCTCAGTGCCCCCGGCCAGTGCGGTCACTCTGTTGCCGACACCCTAGGGGCTGTCCCCTGGGGCTACGCCTGTTGGCACCTCCAGCCCCGTCCCATCTGCAGCTTGCTCTCCCGCCCCCAACTTTGCGCTCTTGGCCGTGTCCGAGTCTGTGTCCGAGTCCGCATCCGCGTTTGAGGCCATACCCGATCCCCAGTCCGCATCAGCGTCTGAGGCCCTGTCTCATCCTACGTTTGCGTCCGTGTCTAGTTCTGAGCTGTCCTTGCCTTTGACCACTGACGTGCCTGCGTCTGCCGTGGATCTGTACCCGGCCACCGAGGCCACGCCATCATCTCTTGACGCGCCTGCCGTGTATTCCACCCATGCATCAGAGTCGACAGCGGCCCCAGCTCCTACCCTGTTTGACCCCTACACATGGGCACCTGGCAGACGCCTCCGTCCTCGCTTCATGCGCAGCGTCGCTAGCGGTGCCCCTGGCACAAAGGCCCTCAGCCTGAGTGCTCGTGACCTCACGGAGGTCCACCCTGGCTGTGCCATTGGCATGGAATTACTTGTTCATGAGCGCGGTATTGCTCGTGACACCCCTGAGTCCATGGTGAGGGTCGACCCTCCCTCTGCGGCATATGCCCTGGCCACACGTAGTACACCACCGTTGTCTCCCGATCCCATCAGTCTTCCCAAGGCCTTGTCAGCCCCCGACGCTGACCAGTGGCAAGTTGCCTGCCAGGTTGAGCTTGATGCCATCCGAGAGCACAGCGTCTTTGAATTGGTGGACTTGCCGAAGAACCGCAAGGCCATCAAGGCCAAGTGGGTTCTACACAAGAAGCTCAAACGAGACAACAATGTGGAGCGCTGCAAAGCCCGCCGGACAGCAAAAGGCTTCTCCCAGGTCCCTAGTATGGACTACAGTGAGACCTTTGCCCCTTTTGGTAGGATGACAACCACACTCACGCTGCTGAGCCAAATGGCCCAGCACGGCAGGGAGCTCCATCAGATGGGTGTCAACAACGCGTTTCTGAATGGAGACCTTGAGGAAGAGATTTTTCTGATCCAGCCACCCGATTTTGAGGATGGCACTGGTTGTGTGTACCGGCTGCGGAAGGCCTTGTACGGCCTGAAGCAGTCACCTAGCTGCTGGAATCAAGCGATTATCAGTACGCTGTGACGCGCTGGGTACGTTGAGAGTGATGCTGACCCATCCCAGTTCCTCTCACAGTTCCCAGCACTGCTCGCTGCCATCCTCGTCTGCATGGATGATCTTCTGGTTGCGTCGCCTGACCTAGGAGTAGTGAACAATGCCAAGGCGGTTTTCTCCTCTGCCTACAAGATGAAAGACCTTGGCGAGACCTATGTCTTTCTAGGGATGGAGATCGTACACGACCGTGTCCGCCGTGCACTCCGCATCCATCAGGCGCCTTACGCAGAGGCTATGGGGGAGCGCTTTGCTGATCTCCACGCTGTCATCCGCATGGCCTCCACGCCCATGACCCTTGAGGGGCGGGCCGCCCTTAAGGTCGATGATACAATCGACCTGGGGGAGCCAATGAACGTGACCTTGTACCTGCGAGTAATCTGCTTGCTCATGTACCTGGCTACCACGACACGACCCAACATTGCCTTCACTGTCAACGTGCTCGCCCAGTTCCCACAGGTGCATGCTAGCAAACACTGGAGGCAACAATCCGGTGTGTGCGCCACATCCTGTCCACTGTACGCTTCGGCCTGTGCTTCTGCGAGCAGGTGTCCGTTGTGCTTGATGGGTACACAAATAGTGATTGGGCGTGGAGTCTTGATGGGAAGAGCCGCACCGGCTACATCTTTCTCATTGGAGGTACCACGGTGTCCTGGTGCATAGCATGCAGCATTGCGGAGGCAGAGTATGTTGCTCTGGACGCCGGTGTAGCTGAGTGTGTCTTGCTTCTGGGACCCTACTCGTCGTCGCGTCATTGAGTCCCGCGACGCGCTCTTTTTCGAGTCTCTCACCTATTGTGACCTGACTTCAATTCTGCTGCGTGAATTGTGTCAATCCATTTCCACGTGGTCCTCCAGTGTGACAACATGAGCGCGAAGGCAATGGCCAAGAACTCAGGTGTGTTTCATGCATGCACAAAGCACATCAATGTGGAGTACCACTTTGTGCATGACCTGGTTGACCGTAGTGAGATCCAAGTCATCCATGTAGGCACTGACAGGTAGCGCTTGGATTTTCTGACCAAGGCTCTGGGTTGTTTGAAGTTTCATGCGGCCACATGTTCCGTGGGACTGTGCCCCATTCCTCTTCAGGTTGACTCCTCATGTGCCATCTTGAATGTGCTGTGCTTGCTTCCTACATCGTTAGGGTGTTTTCTGCCTTGTACAATGTTAGTGTTTGCATGTGCATGGACGTACATCGCCCTCTTGTTATGGGGGAGTGTTATTGCGTGTGTCGTACACAGCTTACGGTGACCCCTCGGCTCATGTCCATTCACGTGCAGATCCTTGACATGGCTACGGTGGTAGAAGACTGGCGTCCGGATGGGCGCCCAGAAGACCCTTTTCCTTTTTGAGATTCGTGTTGTGGGATAGCACATAGGCGTGCAGCCTATCAAGATATAGCTCCTGTCGATTAGGTCGTTCTGGTTCAGACGGCTCATTGTTCTGACGTGTCTGCAGGGAGTTATGCCCAAAGCTGTTTTTTTGTCACTGTTTTCACCTGCTAGAAATTGTGCGCTCATGTGCGCCGCGTGTGTGTGCACCCACTAGATGAGAGACACTACTTAGGTTGCCTAGGTCTCAGTTGTTACCACTGTTTGCACATTTGATTGCAGCCAGATGCGTTGATGCGTCGTGCTAGTCAGATCCTTGCAGTTGATTTCTGCCCTACTGCCTAGCACCTGCTTGCATGCATTCTGTCACAAAGGAGGCCGCCACTAAGAAGCGTACGACTGATCTCCTAGTTCCAGAAGTGCGGTGAATGCTTCAGGCCATAAAGGACCTTCTGCAGCTTCTAGACCTTGCCGTAGCCATCTTCGAAGCCTAGAGGCTGCAGCATGTAGAGCTCCTCGCCCTTCTGTGAGCCATGGATAAAGGCATTGCTCACATCCATCTGATGGAGTTCCCACTCGTGTTGGGCAACCAGGCTAAACAACGCTTGACTAGTGGAGAACCGACCGACCGGTGCAAAGATCTGGTCATAGTTGATCCCACGGACCAGAGCAAACCCCCTGGATGTAAGTCGGGATTTGCACTTGTCCTGGGACCCGTGTGGCTTCCACTTTCGCCGGAGAACTGACCTGGCGCCGATGGCCTTGCGACCCGGGGGGAGGTTGACAAACTCATAGAATTGATGTTGCCGAATGGCGGCAAGCTCGTCGGCGCATGCAGCCTCCCAGTGAGCGGCCTCAGGAGACGCTCGAGCCTCACGTAGGGTGGGTGGATCCTCTAGTCGCTCCGTGCGATGGACAGTAAGGGTGTGTGCGTCCCGCGCCCCTGGTGGCATACGCGTGAGCGTCGCCGCAATGGCATACCGGTGCTCCTGATGGAGCAAGGCATAGCCCAAGGCTGACCCTGGATGCAGGTCAGTGATGAGTGAAAGCATGGCCTAGCCAAGTGCCTTGGTGCCAGGGTCCCCACTCACGACTGTGGAAGTGGATATGACACAAGGCAAGGAGCCCTGTGGGGTGACAAGGGGTTGTGGCGCAAGAGGGTATGGGGGGCGGCCTGAGTGCTCACTGTCAATGTGGGTCGAAGGCTCCCACGAGGGCCACGTGTGTATCGAGCTGACATGGAAGGGATAGCCGGCCATGAGGAGCTGGCGGATGTGGACAGAGCAGCCGGCCCAAATGGGCTGGTGGACACGGACGAGGCAGCCGGCCCCAAGGGGCTGGCGGACACGGATGGGGCAGCCGGCCCTGAGGGGTTGGCTAGCATGGATGGGGCAGCCGACCTAGAGGGGCTTGCGGGCACTGATGGGGCTGCCGGCCCGAAGGGGTAGGAGGACACGGACGGGGCAGTCGGCCCAGAGAGGCTTGCGGACACGGATGGGGCAGCCAGCTTGGAGGGGCTGGTGGACAAGGATGGGGCAGGCGACCCGGAGGGGCTGGCGGACATAGACGAGGCAGTCGGCCCGGAGGAGCTAGCGGACACGAGCGGGACAGCTGGCCCAAAGGTGCTAGTGGATACAGAGAGGGCAGCCAGCCCGGAGGGGCTGGTGGACACGGATGGGGTAGCCAGCCCGGAGGGGCTGGCGGACACGGACGGGGCAGCCGGCCTGGAGGGGCTAGTGGTCACGGATGGGGCAGCTGGCCCGGAGGGGCTGGCAGACACGGACCGAGTAGCCGGCATAGAGGGATCTGCGGGCGCAGACGATGGGACGCCTGGACGTGGCTGGACGAAGGACGGACCCACCACTCCCCCATGCGACGGAAGGAACATGGATGCGCTGGAGTGAACGAGGTCGAGGGGAAACAGGTCCTCAAAGAAGAGGGCGTCCCAGGACTCAACGATGCAGTGCCGGGTGGGATCCTAGAAGCGTAATGCCATAGATTGACACAAGACGCCAAGGAAGGTGTAGAGACGGCCACGAGGATCAAGCTTGCTATTCTGGTGTGGGGCAGGCAACCACACGACGGCTACACAACCCCAAAATGCGGGCCGGACGGAGGTCGGCTCGCTTGCCACACCAGTGCTGGTGTGGCGTGACTAATGGGGAATGGATCCGTGTGGAATCCGGTTCCAGACCCATGTCATGTAGGTCATGGCCTCGAAGTAGAAGCCGTCAGAGAGACCGGAATCGACCCACATGGTGCGGACGGCGTCAGCCATGGTGCGGTTCCACCGCTTAGAGATGTAGTTCTGGACTGGAGTGTAAGGCGCTGACGTCTCATGATGGATGCCATGGGAGGCAAGGAAGAGCATGGTCTTCTCCATAAACTCACCCCCACGATCAGAATGGAAGTGGAAAAGGGGACAACCACACTTGCGCTTAGCACAAACAAGCCAGTATTGAATGGTGGGAGCGACATCACTCTTCTACCGAAGGCAAAAGACCCAGTGATAGCGAGAGTAGTCGTCCGTCAGTGTTGGGATGCAACGACTGTGTACTCCGGCGGACTCAGTCGGAAGGGGACCCATGACATCAGAGTGAACCAACTCGAGCGAGGTGGTCGGATGAGAGGCAGACAGGGGGTAGGTGGAGCTATGCATCTTCCCTTGGGCACAATCAATGCCCTCAGTGGGATACAACAGAGGGAAGGAGGCTGGATGAAGGCCTGTGGCTGGTTGCGTGCGAAGGATGCTGCAATAGCGGTAGAGTGGACATAACAAAGAGGACAATACAAGAGACATGTATGCCGCGGAGAGAGTGTGCTAGTAAGAAATACGTGGCCAGTGTCGGTCGAGGAGGAGAGGACAGAGGTAGAAGTCGACAGGCGTGGAACGTGCCATAAGTTGCCATGGGCGGTGGCATGCAAGATGACACGACCTGACTGACGCAACGATACATTACCAGCACCACGCGAGTACAGAACTTCCATGCTCATGTGATCAAGGGCTATGATAGACAGGAGGCTAAGCTCAAGGCCAGGGACAAAGAGGACATCAGTCACAAAGACATCACCATCATGACCACAGAACTGAGCAACGCCGACACCACGAACGGGTAAAACCTGACCAGAACCCGCCCAAACCCCCGAGACATTGGTGACGGGATCAAGGACACTGAAGGCCTCGCACAAGGCCGTCATGTGATACGTGGCCCCGGAGTCGATGATACATGTCTCTGAAGGATCTTTGACCAGAGTGGCCAGGTCACAGACGGTCGCATGACAGTGGGCAAGCGACACAAACGCAGTGGACGGAGGTGCGAACGGGGATTGACAGTCATCGATCCAGGCGACATCATCACAAAGAGTAGCAGGTGGGAAGAGCACGTCCAAGGATGGAGTGGATGAAGGTACAGGGTACGACCGCAGTATAGAGTCTGTCATGCAGAGTAGGATTGTGGAACCAACGACAATACAACTCGCACTTCCCTTGGGAGGAGGGTGAGGAAGGCAGAGATGGAGCGTGATGAACTGCTCCAGTTGAAACTCACGGGTGGAGGATCTGACAGAGTAGATGGACTACGGTGTGACGACCGTAGAGCCCAAGAAGGAGGAGAAAGGCGTTGGTGGCGGAGGAGCGGGCGCAGACGGCTGTGGAAGATACTGCGTTGGAGTGGTCGTGAGCGGCACGGATGCAGCAGGAGTAGCAACAGTCATGGGAGCGGTGGTAAGGCGACGCTGACGTTGGCGATACATGGTGGCGATGACGCAAACCTTGTCAGTTGGGAGCAGAAACGTGTACCACAAGCGTCCTAGCTAGCCATAGTTTTGACAAACGAGGCTGCCACTACTGATCCGTAGGACTGTTGCTGTTGGCCCTTGCCCTTCTTGCCACTACGCTTCTTCTTGCTGGAGGAGGCGTCGGAAGACGTTGCTGCTGTTGGGGCGGAAACAGCCACTAAGGCGACGGCAGGAGAGGCGAGGGACTCCGAGCGATGGATGTGTGACTCATGATGAGTTTCCTCGATGCAGAGGAAGAGTTTGTATGCCCAGGGCATGAGGGTACCCTAGGCAGCCATTGCGGCGAGGACCTCCTGGGAGTAGTGGATGAAGACGTCGGAGAAGCCATCATTGGCGCCACACTTGATGATGAGGAGAACAGAGAGCGGGGGTGGCACGATGTCTCCAAGGCAGCACAAGATATACTTAACATATTACCAATAAGAGGTGACCATCGCGGTCTCCCCCATGTGGAGGCTGTTGAACTCCCGGATTAGGCGACTGGTCTCGGCGTCACTTGACAGACGATGAGGGTGCGTGAGTATGTGCCACACTGTTGCAGGGTCAGGGAGTGCGCTAGTGGTGAGGTCACCAAGGAAGGGCTCGAGGGCAAGACGTGTAGCGGCAGGGGCAACAGAGACGAGGGCACAAACGGCACAATTGGCGTCATATACCCGGCTGGCCTGGGTGGAGTTGAAGGGCGGGACATAGTAGGGCCACAAGCCCTCGCACTCGGCCCAGATTCGGAAGGTAAGATCATAGCTCCATAACTGCTCGCAAGCTTGAAGTGACGGCGGTGGGGTTTTGAAGTCCTTTGGCCTGCGGCTTGCACCTAGAGTGGGGCCTAGGACTGACGTCATTGTCTGCTGTTCATGTTGGGTATACCGCTACTCCAAGAACTGTGTGGCATAGGATACCATGGGGCTCGCGTACCCGGGTGGGAAAAGAGGTGCTTGCTCACGCTGCTACTACTGCTGCTACGACAGCTATTGATGCTGTTACTACGGCGGCTGCCGATGTTGCTACTACGACTGTTAGTGCGGTAGTTGTGTCGGCGGTTGCAGCGCCGCTAGCTGTTGCTTCAGTGTCTTGAGCTGCTCGCGTAAAGCGGCGAGCGGGTCTGTTGAGCTAGCATGACTGACGACAGGGCCTGCTGGGTACTTGTGGTGGTGTTGCTGTTGCAATGGCTCATACTACTGATGCTTTTGCTGCTGCTGCTACTCCTACTTCTGATGTGGCTGCTGATGTTGCTTGTGCTGCTACTGTTGCAATGGCTACTGGTGCTACTGCCACGACTGATGCTACTGCTATTAGTGCCGCAGCTGATGCTCTTGCTATTGTTCCCGTTGCTGTTGCAGTCGCGACAACCACTGCTGCTGTTGGTGCAATTGTTGCAGATGTTGTAGGAAAGGGGCCTTCCAATAGAGGAGGACCACTCTCCATCCTCTACCATGGTGTCCGTTGTTTCCCCTCCCCTTTCATTGTCTTTTTCTTGTATGTTGTTGATGTTAGTAGTGATGTCAATAGTGACGTTAACCTGGGATGGCCGACTTCAGCAGCTACTCTTGTGTTATCTGCATGGTTGCTCCTGTAGTTTTTCTGGTTGTTGTTACTGATGTCAGCAGTGACGTGAGCAGTGATATCAGTCGAGTACAGCTGATGTGAGCAGTGGCTGTCACGCTGTTGCTGCAATTGTTGTTGTGTCAACTGCAAAGCTATTGCTACTGTTATTGTTGTTGCCGCCGCTGGTGCTGCTTCTGCTGCTACTACATCAAATATTGCTCCTGCTGCTACTGTTGTTGCTGTAGCTACTACTGCTACTGGTGGTGGTGGTGTTGCTGTTCACATTGCTGCTAGTGTCGCAACTGCTGCTACTGTTATTATTGCAATTGCTACGGCTACTGCTGGCAAGCTACTAAAAGCTGTTGCGTGCTATTGGTGCTATTACAACTGCTGCAGCAGCTGTGGTGGCCATTGTTGCTGCAGCAGAAGCACCTCTGGGCAGCGAGCTAGTAGCTTGCTGCACACTGCGAGCTACAAGCAGAGAGCTCACTGCTCACTGTTTGCTGCTCGCTACGAGCAGCAAGCTACGAGCATCTCGTGCTACTGCTATCGGCAGCTGCTCGAGCTACTGCTACTGGCTACTGTTGGCTACTCCTGGTTGTTGCTGCTGCTATTGTAGGTTTTTGTTACTGCTCAGTGCTGCTACACGCCACTAGTACAGCTACCAACTATTGCAGCTACTTACTACTCAAGGTGGCTGTTGTTGCTGCTCGATACTGCTACACGCTGTCGTTACTGCTACCAACTGCTGCTGGCGCCTGAAGCTGCTACTGGTGCCTGAAGCTGCTGCTGCTGCCAGCTGCTGCGGCTACTTGCTTCTTGCTTCTTGCTATGCATTGCTGCGCTTACTACGTGCTCCTACTGTTGCTGCTATGATGACATCAGCGTAGCCACTTTCTTGGTGTCGTCGCCATGTGCGTCGACGCCGCTCGAGGGTCAGTCTTGCGTGCCGGCTGCGCGTCCACCATCAGTACCACCTTTTTGGGGTCAGTGCTGCCGAAAACATTTCGGTATCATTTCCCCCGCATTGAGATCATTTTGACGACGCCAGCCCGTGGGTCAATGTTACCAGAAAAAATCCGACAGCATTTCCCCTGCACGGGCGCGTTCTGGGGACCGCCGGCGTTGACTGGACGTGTTCACAAGTGATCTACTACTTCTGCAGAGCTCTGGCTCTGATACCAAGCTTGAAAACTCCTATATCTTTAGGTTGGGGCAGCAATGTTATTGATGCAGTGTGCGGGAACCCACACTTGCTGCTTAAGTTGCCCCCTCCATCTGCTGCACCAGAGCTTATGTCTTAGAGCTCTGGTGTTTGTTACTCAAAATTGCGCGAGTCAGAGTTAGCACGAGACAAAAGCTGAAAAGTGGAAATGACTCATTAAGAACTAAGAATGAGAAACAATGGGAGACCCCTCCAAATTCGAGCTCCCCCCCAGCTCTGTAGAGCTTGTTACTCAGTTTCTAAGATAATAAGAATTTAGGCATTTTTCCTGCCAGGCAGGGTTTTCTTGGTGAGCCATGCCAGACGGACGACAGCCAAAAACCCGGGCATCATCTGTCTTTGTTTGAAAACTGGAGCATACCATAATATGCACGTTGCAAACGCAGACAGAATCAACTAGAGAAGTAATTGTACGGAGTTACGACTGCCTGAACCTGGGTAGCGTCTACGCTAATCCCTTGTACCAACAACGCCGGAAAATCATGAAACTTGGACATTAGGCATAACATGCCGCTCTGAACGCAACAGTGCAGTCAGACATGGCACTGGACTCGTGCGGAAAGCATATGCAGCGACAATGACTGCAAGCCGCACAGTTACCGAGGAGGTCTGCCGATGGACGTGAGCAGGTTGGAGGGAGGAGGCTCCAACAAATTGCGTGTAGGTCTCAGCATGAGTCGGCTTGACCTGACGACACTCCAGCAGTGTTACGCCTTGTTGTCAGTCATCTGCACACCGATGTACACAAGCCGGGAGGACACAATAGAGTGCAAATAAGAGATGTGTGAAGAAACCAACACTCTGCCGTGTCCATGCTCGTGTAGATCCTTGATGTGGACGTAGCTGGCGCTGGAGCACCGACGAGTGGTGGCTCTGCTCGCCAGCTGCTGCCAGAAAACTGCCACGACATCCTGGGTGCTTGTCGGGGAGCTTTGCGATTTTTCTGCAGACATTAGATTTCTCTTCGTGGATTGGTTCTTGAGCCCGATTTGCATGTTTTGATTTTTCTGTCCACCAATTGATGCCGGATTTTTGTGCGTTACAAGTTGTAGCATCCGGCTTGAGATTTTGTATCTCTAGGTCGTGACAGTGTTGCGTTTGGAAACCTGTGCGTAGAGTTACGGCCAAAACACTGGTGTTGGGCCGATTTAAAGACAAATTGACACTGTCGCGTGTGTCACTCGCCGTGCGCCGCGACAGTTATTTATGCTGTGTGCTTGTCAGTTGTCATTTCTCTGTACATTACTAAGCTATTGGAGCTTATGAGACTTTGCACGTCTCCCTAGCCTGACCCTTGCTATTTCTTGCACCTGCTTGCTTGCTAGTGCGCTAGCTAAGTGGACAGTGTCACCACGTGAGCATGAGCAAGGTTAGGAAGCTTCCTACCAGTTTCTCATGGTATGAGAGCAACGAGACGTCTCTCGCTGAGGTGCGCCACAGAGACGCA
>SZWC01001658.1:183591-215388 GCA_023375785.1 Penium margaritaceum
GTCTTCGCCTGCGAGTGGAACCCCGTCGCCGCGACCTGGCTCCGAGAGGGGTTGAGAGAGAACGGGGTGGCGTCGAGGTGCACCGTCCTGGAAGGAGACAACAGAGCGGTCGCGCCCAAGGGAGTAGCAGACCGAGTGCTGCTTGGCCTCATTCCCTCCAGCGAGGGAAGCTGGACGGCGGCGGTCATGGCGCTGAAGGCGAGGGGAGGCGTGTTGCACGTGCACGGTAATGCAAATGACTTCGAGGAGAGCAAGTGGGTGGAGTGCGTGAGGTCTGGTGTTGAGGAGAGGGCGCGGTGTGAGAGAGGGGTTGCATGGCGGGTGAGAGTTGCTCGTGTGACAAGGGTGAAGTGGTATGCGCCGCACATTCGACACTTGGTAGTAGATGTGGTTTGTGATGTCGTGGAGAGAAATAAAGCAGAGTCCTTTTGAACATGACAAACAGATATCATTGGCAAAGACCCAGACGAAAGCATATCCAAATGCAAGCGTTTGGCTTGAACAGGTCTGAATACATTCCCTTGGTGCCCTCTCAGTACACAGAGCGGATGTCTTCAGTAGTCGGATGGCTTGGGTTGACGGTGCTTTCGCAAGAGGCTGAAACTGCATACCTTTGCGATCTCAACGATTGGCAATGCCTATGGGGCAAAATTCTTCTGCAGTCAGATGCGCAGAAGTCACTGTCATTCGTGGATGTCATACCTGATGATGTGCATGAATGCAAGAACTGATGGAGTTGATGACTGATAAGGGAATGGTGGGTGGGGAGGCACAAACGATGATATGCATGCATTGGACACACACCTTGAATGTTAGAGCTAGGTATGGTAGTGAACACCGTAATGGTAGTAGTCCGGCTAGTAATGTGTTCACCGGTCTTCCGCGAGTCTTCCGCGAGCTCACCGACGTTGGGAGCAGCAGGTGCTTCAATGTTGGAGGCAACATGGGTTGCAGGAGTAGCATCACCTCTGCATGCAACAGACTTCTTGTAAGGAGTCTCGATTTGGTGTCTCAATTGGGTCTACAGTGGTCGCTGTCTCGGTCACGCTTGAGATGGTGTCTGTAGCCACTGCTGATACTGTAATTGCAGCAGTGGCAGGGGTAGCTGTTAGGACACTCCACAATATACCCATCGTTTTGGTTGATAGATCAACGCCGTCCATAGTCGAAAACGACATGACACCGATGCCCATGTTTTTCGTTTTTCGAGCGAAAACGGGCACAGCTCTCCTACATTTCATATATCTAACATGTTTGACATGGATTTCGACTTGGAGGGCCAAGTCGAACTTCGTCCATCATCGCAAGCTCGCAGGAGGGGTTTCGCGGCGAAACCTCCCTGCGAGCTCGCGATGACCCTGCCAAACCCCCCATTTTAACTAGGGGGTTGAGAATATGCGTGGAAGCTTCCTAGCAACGCAGCCGCTGACTAGGCGTCAGTGCCTGATCAGACGGTGGCCGTACACACTACGGCATGGGTTTGGCTAGGAGACACAAGGCAAAGTGTCAGAATGCTTCAATATAGCATATGCAGAGAGAGATGACAAATGACAGGTCCAAGGCATAAATACCTGTCGCGGCGCACGGCGGGTGTCGCACGCGGCAGTCCAAGAGCTGTCCTAAAACCGGCCCAAAACCACTGTTTTGGACGTAACTCTGCGCACACATGTCAGAATGCTACGCCGTCAGAACCTAGACGTGCAGAATCAAAAGATGGACGCTACGACTGGTCACATGCATGCATCCATCGACAGACAGTGAGCATACAATGCAAAAACATGCAAATAGGCCTCATGGCCAGTCTGCCGAAAGACGCCTGCAAGATGTAGAAGACACAGCAGAGAGTCCCGGTGGCATATGGGGCTCTGGTGCAGTGGTTGGCCAGCTCCAAGCTGGTAGTCCGCCGCCTGTCGTCGCGCCGGTGCCACCAGGGCCGCCCGCCTCATGGATCTGCACGAGTATGGACACGGCCGAGTGGTCACGGTAAACTGTACAGGAACGGCACAAAGCACAACACTCCCCCATGACCCGATGGTACGCATGTCCATACGCGTGCAGCACTGATACGAACACAATAGTGAGTGACACAAACAAATGAGACGCAGACGCACATCCCACACTCAACCACTCTCACGCACGGGGCGAAGCCCAACAGAACGAATGGCCACCAGGAAAGTTCCGCGAATAAGTGCCTTCGTCAAGAAATCAGCACGGTGCATGTCAGTACCAACCCACATGATGGAGATCACGCGTCGCTCCACCAGATCACGAACGAAGTGATGCTCAACCGCAATGTGCTTTGTGCGAGCATGAAAAACACCAGAGTTCTCCGCAATGGCGAGAGCACTCTGGTTGTCGCAACGTAACACAATGGCGGGTACTGAGTGCCCAAGCTCAAGAAACAAGCGCTGCAGCCATACTGCCTCAGCAGCCCCTGCGCCCAAAGCAACATACTCTGCCTCTGACGAGCTACGTGCAATGCAACCCTGCTTCCCGCTTCGCCAAGACAAAGCGGTACCACCGAGCAGAAACACGTAGCCAGTACGACTGCGCCCATCAGGACTCCAAGCCTAGTCACTGTCAGTGTAGCCGTCTAGGACCACCGAACACTGCCGACGAAAGCAGAGTCCGAGGTACGGCATGGAGACCACGTACCGTACCACTCGCACAGCCGCGTGACGGGCTCTCGCACGTGGAGCCTGCGAGAACTGAGCGAGGAGGTTGACGGCGAATGCGATGTCAAGACGCGTGGTGGTGGCCAGGTACATCAGAGATCCTATGAGACGAAGGTACAAGGTCACGTCCACTGTCTCCCCCACCCGTGTAGGATCATCCACCTTCAGGGCATCCTGCCCATCGGGTGTAAGAGGTGTGGAAGCGGATGGCACTGCACCAAGGAGATCGCTGAAGCGCTCCCCCACGACTCGTGCGTATCGGGCCTGATGCAGCAACAGTGTCCGATGTCTGCGATCTCGCACGATCTCCATACCAAGAAACAC
The DNA here is from genome assembly GCA_023375785.1 of Penium margaritaceum. NCBI lineage: Eukaryota > Viridiplantae > Streptophyta > Zygnematophyceae > Desmidiales > Peniaceae > Penium > Penium margaritaceum. Next base: position 186,591 of record SZWC01001658.1, read on the forward strand.
CGATGCAGGACCGAGGTCCTTCATCCTGTAGGCAGTCTGCAGGACAGCCTTGGCCTCCTTCACGGCCTCCAGGGACGGAGACGCAATCAAGAGGTCATCAACATAGACCAGGATGGCGGTGAACCGCTCGGGTGTCGGTAGGATGAAGAGCGAGGGGTCCGCCTCGCTCTGTACGTATTCTGCGCGAGTCAAAGTGCCAGTGATCTTCCGGTTCCAACACCGTGGAGACCCTTGAGGCCGTACAAGGACTTGCGCAAGCGCCAGACCTTGTCACCGTCCTCAGAACCTGGTGGCTGAGCCACGTAAATCTCCTCATCGAGAGAGCCATGGAGGAACGCATTATTCACACCCATCTGGTGCAGTTCCCAGTCATGCTGAGCCACTACACCGAACAGAGCTCGAGCTGAGGTCATGCGGCCGACAGGGGCAAAGGTGTCAGTGTAATCGACTCCCTCAATCTGAGAGTACCCCTTGACGACCAAGCGAGCCTTGTAGCATTCCAGTGAGCCATCAGGCTTCACCTTCTTGCGAAAGACCCACTTGACCTGAATCGCCTTCCTTCCAGGGGGAAGGTCAACAAGCTCATAGACTCTGTGCTCTCGGATAGCGCGAAGCTCATCCTCGCAAGCAGCTCGCCAGGCATCGGCATCCTCCGATGAGAGAGCCTCCCTCAATGTGCCAGGGTCAGGCGCCATAGAGGGGGAACTCTGCGTGGTGAGTGCACACGCCTCAGTGTCGGGTCTGACGGCCACGAGATCAGCTGCTGCGTCACAGGCGACAGGGAACTCGCGAGTGACCAGGTCGTGCCCTACAGGGCACGCTGGATGTACCTCTGAAAGCTCGGTGCGAGCACTCAGGCCTAAGGCCCTTTGTGCCTGGATCACCGCTTGTGATGCTGCGAGTGGAACGCCTGGGTCCGGGACCCGACGCTCGCTGAGCTCCGGAGTCTAGTGGTCGAAGGCGGCCACCGGGCTCACGGGAGTAACCGGAGGTCGAGGGGCGCACCTCAGGCTCAGGGACAGGTAAGACCACAGGAACAGGTACGACCACAGCTGGTGAGGGCTGAGACGAGGCAGCCGGAGATGCCGAGCGAGGAGATGCGTGTGTGGGAGACACGGGGCTGGGGGTGACAGCAGGCAAGGCTGGTCCAGACACTGAGGCAGGGGTGTCAACCGACGTAGGAACGGGAGTGGGCAAGACTGGGTCAGACGCAAGAGCAGGGATGCCAGCAGACATAGGTGATGGTGCAGGAGGAGGCGTGAGAGAAGAGGTACCTGTGGGGTGTGAAACAGACTGTACAGGCGAGATCTCTGGGCCAACGGCAATGATAGCCGGATCATCAAGGGCTGGAGATCGAGAGGGGGCTCGAGCGGACACATCAGCCGGACGAGGGATGGTCGGTGGCGGAGAAGTCTCCACCATCCGCCGAGGACCCTCACAGGAAGGGACATGGGCTGCGGAGAGGGCTGTGATCGAAGTCAGGTCACGGTAAGTGACGGACTAAAAAAACAGCGCGTCACGAGACTCAATGACGCGACAGCGAGTGGGGTCCAGAAAACGCCAGGCCTTCGACCGCGGGGAGATGCCAATGAAGGCACACAAGCGACCCCGAGGGGAGACCTTGGACGCCTGCTGGTCCTCGGTGTACCACACTGAGGCCAGGGATCCCCAGACGCGAGCGAGACGAAGGTCATCACGGTGGCCAAACCAGCGCTCGTACGGTGTAACATGGTCCGGAAGTGGACCATGCGGGAGGCTATCCCAGACCCAAGTCATGTAGGCGAAGCCCTCGAAGCCGAAAGACTCCGGGAGACAACACTCAGACCGCATGGCGCGAGTCGCATCCTCCATGGTGCGGTTCCAGTGCTTAGATACACCGTTCTGCTGTGGAGTAGCAGGAGCGGAGACCTGGTGAAAAATCCCGTGCTCAGCAAAGAAGGAGTCCATCTCACCAAGGAACTCGCCGCCACGATCCGAGTGAAAAGTATGTAGCGTGTGGCGAGACTGACGCTCAGCCATCACGAGCCAGAGCCGAACTGCAAGGGCGGCGTCGCTCTTCTGACACAGACTGTAGACCCACCGCATGCGGGTGAAGTAATCAGTCAGCGTCAGAACATACCGGCCCCTCTCGGACAGGGACTCGACCGGGAGAGGACCGTGAAGGTCCGAGTGGACCAACTCGAGAGGCCTAAGCGCTCGGGAACGCGATTCAGGGTAGGTGCACCGGTGCATCTTCCCCTGAGCGTAGAAAAGAGAGTCGGTCTTGGGTGGCTTCTCGAAAGAAGCCACGTCAAGACCAAGAGCAGGCTGTGTCGGAATGAGCTTCGACACAGTGTCAGAGCCCACGTGACACAGACGACGATGAAGCAACCGCTGGTGTTCCCAGGATAGAACACCAATGACAAAAACGTGACCGGATGAGGAGGGAGAGCAAGGGGAGGAGGATCGAGCGATACAATACAAATCATCTATGACTGAAGCACGTAAGACAATGGTACGGGTGTCAGTAGCAGTCACAGTCGCTGAATAAGCGGTGTGCTCCACAGAGAGACCCATCAGATTTCAGGCACGCACAGAAAGCAGGTTGAGCTCAAGATCAGGCACAAACAACACGTCAGAAAGATACAAGGGGCCAGACGGACCGTTGAAACATACAACCCCCACACCATGGACTGGCAAGGACTGACCAGAGCCTGTACGAACAGAACGGACAGTCGTGACAAGACCAAGTACGACAAAGTCACTGCGACGGCACGTCATGTGATGGGTGGCCCCAGAATCGATGATCCAAGTGCCACTGGAGTCATGACTGGTGGACGTCACTATACAACGAGCAATGGAACACTTGGCATTAGAGGGACGCTGAGCCGACAGTGGGAAGGAACGATGTACGTCACGAAGATGAGACTCATGGATCCAGTCAGTGTAGTCAGGCCCATCATCATCACATGCTGACTGTGATCCCCCACACGCGTCATCAAGAGCCACAGGAACGGACGAGCAAGCAGTCTGTGAACCACTCGAAGATGACAACACACTCTCACCTCCGTGAAAGCGAAGCGCCAGAAGATGACGAAGCTCGGCGATGGTGCGGTCGCGTGGGTCCGGATCGCTGCTGCTCGCCGGTGAGGACGCAGGAACAGCTGCAGTCGTGGCCATCGCACGTCCCGAGGAGGGTGCGGGGGATGCGCCGGACGTGGAACGAAGAGCATGAGTAGCCTGAAGCCCACGGGTGATCCGCGCCCAGTCTAGCGGCTGCTGACACTCGGTGTAGCGATGGGCGCCTCCGCAGTTGTAGCAGTGCACAGAACGGCCACTGCTACCACTGGATGACGAATACTGCTGACCTGATCCACACTGCCTATTCTTCTTCTTCCCCTGGGCGGCTGCTGCAACGCCTTGTGTCTGTGTGGGTGTAGACGGGGTCGAAGAGGAGGAGGAAAATGAGGTGGTCATGGTGGAGGTGGATGAGGGTGACTGTAGGAGAGAGGATGGTGGTGATGCGACGACTGCTGCAGCGAGGGAGGTCTCATGATGCGCTACTGCTGCCTCACGGGCTGAAGTCACCTGGAGGAAAAGCTGATGCGCCCAAGGGAGCAGCTGCATAGTGGCTGAAAAAGGCTCGAGGACAGCGTCCCTGGACCGTGTGAAGATGTCAGTGTACTCAAGGCGAACTCCGAGCATAATCGTCCGAAGCGCCCACAACTGTGTGCCTCCTGAGGTCCCCAGACGCGTGTAGATACGCATAGCGCGTCGCCAGTAATCCGCTGCAGACTCCGCAGGCCACTGACGAAGCGAATGGAAAGCACGAATGTGTGACGCACGAGTGGCGTGCGTCTCTGCAGGTGGTTGCTGACGTCAGCACGAATGATGACTTCAACAAGCAAAACTGCTGACGTCGGCTTGTCTCCCTTTTTTTCTTTTCTTTCTTTTTTTTTCTTCTTCGCGAATCTGCGCGCGCGTGCAGCCGCTCCGCGACGGCCGCGCGGACGCTGCGCGGAAGTTGCGTAGCAGCTTCCGCCCAGCTGCTGCTGCAGCTGCGCTGTCAGCTGCAACATCAGCTGTGTAGCTGCGGATGCAGCGGTGGCAGCAGCGGCTGCGCTTGTGCTACTGCTGTTGCTGCTGGTGCTGCGCGCTGCAGCTGCTGCTCGCTGCCGCCGCCGCGCGCTGCTGCTGCTGCCGCTGCCACGCTGCTGCTGTTGCTACTGCTACTGTTGCTCTGCTGTTGCCACCGCGGCTGCCGCTGCTGCAGCTGCGTTGCTGTTGCCGCCGCTGTTGCTGCGCTGCTGCTGCCGTGCTGCTACTGCCGCCGCTGCTGCTGCGGCCGCTACTACTGCGCTGCTGCTGCCGCCGCCTCTGCTGCTGCTGCTGCTCTGCTACTGCGGCTGTGGGAGGGGTGGCTGCACTCACTGCAGCCGCCACGCACCTCGCGTGGGGGTGCACAACACTGCTGCTGCCTCTGCTACTGCGATCTCACGTGGTGGGTGGGGCTGCGTGGACGGCGACCGGCTGTCTCCAACAGGCCTCAAGAACTCTGCTTCAGCGGTGACTCTCACTACTGCTGCTCTGCTGCGTCTCTGCTGCGCAGCTGGATGAGAACTGTCTCACTGCTCTGATACCATGAGAATATGCGTGGAAGCTTCCTAGCAACGCAGCCGCTGACTAAGGGTCAGTGCCTGATCAGACGGTGTCGACAGTCACATGTCGTACACACTACGGCACGGGTTTGGCTAGGAGACACAAGGCAAATGGTCAGAATGCTTCAATATAGCATATGCAGAGAGAGATGACAAATGACAGGTCCAAGGCATAAATACCTGCCGCGGCGCACGGCGGGTGTCGCACGCGGCAGTCCAAGAGCTGTCCTAAAACCGGCCCAAAACCACTGTTTTGGCCGTAACTCTGCGCACACATGTCAGAATGCTACGCTGTCAGAACCTAGACGTGCAGAATCAAAAGACAGACGCTACGACTGGTCACATGCATGCATCCATTGACNGTCACAGGTCGTACACACAACGGCAAGGGTTTGGCTAGGAGACACAAGACACAGTGTCAGAATGCTTCAATATAGCATATGCAGAGAGAGATGACAAATGACAGGTCCAAGGCATAAATACCTGCCGCGGCGCACGGCGGGTGTCGCACGCGGCAGTCCAAGAGCTGTCCTAAAACCGGCCCAAAACCACTGTTTTGGCCGTAACTCTGCGCACACATGTCAGAATGCTACGCTGTCAGAACCTAGACGTGCAGAATCAAAAGACAGACGCTACGACTGGTCACATGCATGCATCCATTGACAGACAGTGAGCAAACCATGCAAAAGCATGCAAATATGCCTCATGGCCAGTCTGCCGAAAGACGCCTGCAAGATGTAGAAGACACAACAGAGAGTCCCGGTGGCATCTGGGGCTCTGGTGCAGTGGTCGGCCAGCTCCAAGCTGGTAGTCTGCCGCCTGTCGTCGCGCCGGTGCCACCAGGGCCGCCTGCCTCAGGGATCTGCACGAGTATGGACACGGCCGAGTGGTCACAGTAATCTTTACGGGAACGGCACAAAGCACAACAGGGGTTTATCGATGGTTTGGGGGGGTTTGTGACATGCGGTGCACGCTGTGATAAGAGAAAGGGAATCTGCCGGGCCCCGCTATCGTAGGGCCCGACAGATGCTCGGTCAAGCAAAAAAATGAAACCCGAACCCCTCAGTGCAACTAGGGGGTTTGTCGAGTGTTTGGGAGGGTTTGCGAGATGCGGCGCACGCTGTGATAGAAGAAAGGGAATCTGTCGGGCCCCGCTACCGCGGGGCCTGACAGATGCCCGGGCAAGAAGAAAACCAAAACCCAAACCCCCATTGTAAGTTTTGCCCAGGGTTTGTGCATTCACCCTTGCGAACATGCAAGTTTTGGAGTTTGTACTTGCGACCTTCAAAACTTGCAACATGGTGACTTCTGACATCGGTGAGGCCGGTGTCAGAATTCGCTGACTTCACCCTCGAAGTCGGCAACGCCCGACTTCGAGCGCGAATTTGAATTCCATTTTCGATCGCACATTTGCAAACATGGGCACCGCCGTCATGTCGTTTTGGACTATGGACATCGCTGATCTATCAAGCGAAACGATGGGTATCGTTGTATTTGGATCCCAACCAACTGATAGGGTATGAGTCAACCGGCGTCTGTAAGGAGGGAGGGGGGTGTTGGTGTGTCAGTTTTGTACACACGATGACCTCTGGGCTCACTGCATACAAATCACCTCGTGCAAGTGACAACTTGAAATACTAGGCAGCAGGTTGGGACAACAGCGTTGTTGATGCAACGTGCTGGCTTCCACGCGCGTTGCTTAGTCTGCTGCCCCCTCAGTCCGCTGCTCTAGAGTCTGGATGCTCTCGGTTTATTACTCAGAAATGTGTGCGCCAGTGTTAGCACCAGAAAGCAGCTGAAAACTGGAAGTAACTGATTAGGAGAGAAGAATGAGTAACAATGGGAGACCCCTCCAACTTCTAGCTCCCCCCCTCAGCTTTGTAAAGCTTGTTACTCAGCTAACCAGCCAATCAAAAATTAGTCCTAGACCTATTCTCTGGCAGACAGGGTTTTCTCGGTGAGCCCTGCTAGACGGCCGATGGCCCAAAACCTGGGCGTAGTCTTTTTTGCCTGAAAACTGGACCATACCATAACATCGACGTTGCGAACACATTCGTGCGGTCAGAAACAACTAGAAAAATAGTAGCGAAGAGTTATGGCTGCCCGAGCCCAGGCGATGCCTACAAAGGTCCATTGTGCCGAACAGTGCCACACAACATGAAACATGGAACCTAGGTAGAGCATGACGCTGCAAACACAAGAGCATAGTCAGATCCAGCGCTGCACACATGCCGACAGCCTCCCGGTGGCAGTGACCGCCAGCGGCTCGACCACCAAGGAGGCCTGCCGATGGAGCTGAGCACGTTGATGCAGGGAGGAGGCTCCATCGAACTGTGTGTAGACCTCAGCGTGCGTCGGCTCCACCGGACGACACTCTAGTAGTGTCAAGTCTCGCCGTCAGTCATGTGCACGCCAAAAACACAAGCCGGGATGACACAACAGAGTACAATGAGAGACGCGGAAAAAACCAGCACTCCCCCATGACTCACAGGCGCAGTGCACATGGGCGAGTAGCGTCACATTCAACACATAGACTCCCCAAGAGCACATAGAGATGCAGGCCAGGACAAAGAGTGCAACTCACGGACACACGCCAACTGAACTCACAGCGGTCTTGAATGAGTCGCGCTTTTGTGCCTTGGTCAAGAAGTCAGCCAACAACCGTGCTGTCTCAATCCACACAATGGTGATGCTGCCGTCATGCAACAACGAACGCACATAGTGATACTCAACATTGAAGTGCTTTGTGCGTGTGTGATGCACGCCATTATTGTCGGCGATAGCCATGATACCTTCATTGTCACAATGCAGCGTGATGGATGTGATAGACTAATGTAACTCGGACAACAGACGACGCAACCACAGGCTCTCACATGCGCCTGAACCAAGGGTTACGTACTCAGCCTCATTAGTGTTACGTGCAATGCACCCATGCTTTCCACTGTGCCAGGACACCGCCGTGCTGCCAATCAGAAAGATCCAGCGTGTGCGGCTCTTACCGTCCAGACTGCCAGCCCAGTCACTTTTGGTGTAGCCAACCGCGACAACCGACGGTTGTCGACGGAACATGAGACCTCGCCGTGGAGTCGAGACAACATAGTGCAGTACTCGGATCGCGGCCTTGAAGTGGAGGTGATGCGGCTCCTGAGAGAACTGAGCCAGGAGGTTGATAGCGAATGCAATGTCTGGGCGCCGCGTCGTCGCAAGATACATCAGTGACCTGATGAATTGCAAATACGCGGTTACGTCTACTGGCTCCTCCACCACAGGTGGATCAGAAATCTTGAGCAACGCCTGACCGTCGGGCGACATGGGTGAGGATGCTCTCGGCACAAGGGGCAGGTCCTGAGCAAAGCGCCGGGACAGGGTATGGACGTACGTAGCTTGATGGACATGTAGTATGCCCGCGGAGCAATCATGCTCAAGCTCCACGTGTAGAAAGATTCGTACTGGCCCAAGGTCCTTCATCTGGTAGGCAGCGTGTAGTAGGTCCTTGACTGGCTGGATGGTAGCTGTGTCCGGTGATGTGATGAGAAAATCGTCGACATAGACCAAACCTGCGATGAGGGTCTGACCTCACGGGCTGATGAATAGCGCAGGGTCGACAGAGCTGCGAAGGAGGCCGCCGCTAAGGAGCGTACACCTGATCTCCTGGTTTCCAGCAACGCGACGACTGCTTCAAGCCATAGAGGGCCTTCCGTAGCTTCCAGACCTAGCCAGAGCCATCGTCAAAGCCTCGAGGCTCCATCATGTAGAGCTCCTCGCCCTCCAGTGAGCCATGGAGGAAGGGGCTGCTCACATCCATCTCATGGAGTTCCCAACCATGCTGGACAACCAGGCTGAACAACGCTCGGCTGGTGGAGAACTGACCGACCGTGGGAAAGATGTGGTCATAGTCGATCCCAGGGACCTGAGCAAACCCCTTGGTCGTGAGACGAGCCTTGTACTTGTCCAGAGACCCGTCTGGCTTCCACTTTCGCCGGAGAACCTACTTGGCCCCGATGGCCTTGCGGCCCGGGGGAAGGTCGACGAGCTCATAGACGTGGTGTTGCGGAATGGCGGCTAGCTCGTCACTACATTCAGCTTCCTAGTGAGCGGCCTCGGGAGACGCCAGAGACTCACATATGGTGGCTAGGTCCTCGAGTTGCTCAGTGGGGCAGACAGTGAGGGGGTGCGCGTCACGTGCCCCCGGTGGCATCCGCGTGAGCGTGACCGCAACGGCATACAGGTGTTCCTGATGGAACAGGGCGTAGCACGGAGTTGACCCTAGATGTAGGTCGATGGTGACTAGCAGTGTGGCCAAGCCTTGTGCCTTGGTGCCGGGGTCCCCACTCACGACCATGGGAGTGGATCTGACATGAGGTGAGGACTCTCGTCGAATGACATGGGGTCGTGTGGTGAGAGGACTTGCGGAGGTGGCCTGAGTGCCAACTGTCGGCGTAGGTCTGAGGCTCCCGTCCAGACCATGTGTGTAGCACGTCGATACGGACGGGGCAGCCGGCCTAGAGGGGCTGGGAGACACGGATGGGGCAGCCGACCCTAAGGGTCCGGCAGACACAGATGGGACGGTCGGGCCTGAAGAGCCATCGGACGCAGATGGGGCAGCCGGCCCTAAGGGGTTGGCGGACATGGACGGGGAAGCCGGCCTCAAGGGGCTGGGAGACAAGGACGGGGCAGCCGACTCTGATGGGCTGGCGGACATGGACGGGGAAGCCGGCCCTGAGGGACTGGCGGACACGGACGGGGCAGGTGGCCCTCAAAGGCTGGCAGACACGGAGGGGAAAACCAGCCCCAAGGGGCTGGGGGACACGGAGGGGGCTGCCGGTCCCTGAGGGACTGGCAGACACGGACGGGGCAGCCGGCCCTGAGGGACGGACACGGACGGGGTAGCCGACCGTGAGGGGCGAGCGGACACGGACGGGACAGCCGACCTTGAGGGGCTGGCGGACACGGATGGGGCAGCCGGCTCTGAGGGGCTGACAGGCGCAGACGGGGCAGCCGACCATGAGGGGCTAGTGGACCCTGACGGGGCAGCCGGTCATGAGGGGCTTACGGACATGGTCGGGGCAGCCGGGCCGGAGGGGCTGGCGGACACAGATGTGGCAGCCGGCATAGTTGGGCTCGCGGGTGCAGACGATGGAACGCCCGTTCGCGGTTGGACGGAGGACAGACCCATCACTGCCCCATGCGACGGGAGGAACATCAACGTGCCAGAGCGAATGAGGTTGCGTGAAAACAGGTCCTCAAAGAAGAGGACATCGCGGGATACGACGATGCAGTGTCGGGCGGGATCCCAAAAATGCCATGCCTTCGACTGGCGTGAGACGCCAAGGAAGGTGCACGGACGTTCACGAGGCTCGATCTTGCCACCCTGGTGCGGGGCAGGCAACCACACAATGGCGACGCAGCCCCAGACATGAGCCGGACGCAGGTCGGCGCGTTCTCCACACCAGTGCTGGTATGGGGTGGACTGACGAGGAATGGGTCCGTGGGGAATCCGGTTGCAAACCCACGTCATGTAGATCATGGCCTCGAAGTAGAAGTCGTCAGAGACACCGGATTTGACTTGCATGGTGCGGACTGCGTCAGCCATGGTGCGGTTCCATCGCTCAGAGACGCCGTTTTGGGCTGACATGTAAGGTGCCGACGTCTCATGATGGACACCACGGGAGGCGAGGAAGAGAGTGGTCTCCCCCAGAAACTCACCCCCGTGATGAGAGCAAAAGCGGCGGAGAGGTCGACCGCACTCGCGTTCAACGCGGACCAGCAAGTCCTGAATGATGGGAGCAATGTCACTCTTCTGCCACAGGCAGAAGACCCAGCGATAGCAAGAGTATTCGTTCGTAAGGGTCAGGACATAACGACCGTGCTCGCCTACTGACTCTATCGGAAGGGGACCCATGACATCAGAGTGAACGAGGTCGAGCGGGGCTGATGCTCGAGAGCCAGAGAGGGGGTAGGTGGAACTATGCATCTTGCCTTGAAAGCAATCACTGCACTTTGTGGGACACGACAGAGGAAACAAGGCTGAGTCAAGACCCGTGGCCGGTTGTGTGCGAAGAATGCTCTCAATAGCTGTAGAGTGGACGTGACAGAGGCGGCGATGCAGGAGACGCATGTGCTGTGGAGACAAGGTGCTGGTGACCAACACGTGGCCACTATATGCCAACAAGGAGGAGACAGAGGTGGGAGCGGACAGGCGCGGTCGGATCTCTCTTGATGCCACAAGTTGCCATGGGCGGTGGCATGCAGAACGACACGACTGGACGAAGGTAACACCACAATGCCCACACCACGTGAATGCAGAATGTCCATGCTCATGCAATCAAGGGAGGTGACAGACTAAAGGCTGAGCTCAAGGCCAGGGACGAAGAGAACATCAGTCAAGAAGACATCACCCGCTGGACCACAAAAGTGAACGACGCCGACACCACGAGCGGGCAAGACCTGACCAGATCCCGTCCAAACCCCGGTGACATCGGTGACGGGACCAAGAACANTGCCCACACCACGTGAATGCAGAATGTCCATGCTCATGCAATCAAGGGAGGTGACAGACTAAAGGCTGAGCTCAAGGCCAGGGACGAAGAGAACATCAGTCAAGAAGACATCACCCGCTGGACCACAAAAGTGAACGACGCCGACACCACGAGCGGGCAAGACCTGACCAGATCCCGTCCAAACCCCGGTGACATCGGTGACGGGACCAAGAACACTGAAGGCCTCGCACGAGGTCGTCATGTGATGCGTGGCCCCGGAGTCGATGATCCGGGTCTCTGACAGACCCTGGACTAGTGTGGCTGGATCGCTGATAGTCGCATGGCAATGGGCGAGCGATGCTGACGAAGTGGACTGAGGTGCAAACCGGGAGTGCCAGTCATCTAGCCAAGTGACATCATATGAAAGAGGAGCGAGAGGATAGGGCACAGCATAGGACGGGAAAGACGGGGATATAGGACATGATCGCAGCACCGATTCTCTCATGTAGGGCGGAGACGAACTAGCGACTGCGCAACTCGCACTTCCCTGGGCGAGGAAGGCCGAGCTGGAAGGCAATGACCTGCTCCAGCTGGCGCTCGCGGGCGGAGGGTCCGACGGAGTAGACCGACTACGGTGTGATGGTGTCGGAGTCCAGGAAGGGAAAGGAAGGCACCGGGGATGGAGCAGTAAGTGCGGACGACTATGGAGGAAGCTGCGGTGAGGTTGTCACGGGTGGCGCGGATGCGACAGGATCAGCAAAGGTCATGACACTAGTGGCAAGGCGGCGCTCACGCTGGCGATACATGGTGGCGATGACATGAGCCTCGTGAAACGAGAGTGGACACGTGTACCACAAGTGTCTTGACTGGCCACATTTGTGGCAGACGATGCTAGCGCTGCCTGATCCGCTAGGCTGTTGATGAGTCTCTTTTCCCTTCTTGCCCCTCCTCTTCTTCTTGCCAGATGAGGGGGCACCGGAAGATGCTGCTGGTGCTGGGGCGGCGACAGTCACTGAGGCGACGGCAGGAGAGGCAACGGCAGGGGAGACAAGGGACTCCGTGCGATGGATGTGCAAATCCTGATGGGCTTCCTCTATGTAGAGCAAGAGCTCGTACGCCTAGGGCATGAGGATACCCTGGGCAGCCATCGCGACAAGAATGTCATGGGAGTAGTGGACGAAGATGTCGGAGAAGGTGGGAGTGGCGCCACGCTTGATGGTTAGGAGCGCGGTGAGAGGGGGTGGTGCGGTGTCTCCGAGGTGGCGGAGAAGATCCTCTACGCGCTAACAATAAGAGGTGACCATCTCGGTCTCCGACATGCGAAGGGAGTTGAACTCCCGGAGCAGGCGGCTGGTTTCAGCATTACTGGACAGGCGATGAGGGTGCGTGAGTACGTGCCAGGCTGTTGCTAGGTCAGGGAGGGCGTCAGTGGTGGGGTTACCGAGGAAGGGCTCAAGGATGAGGCGTGTGCCTGGAGGGGCAACAGGGACGAGAGCACGCACGGCGCGACCGGCGTCATAGACCTGGTCGGCCTGGGTGGAGTCGAAAGGGAGGACATAGTAAGGCCAGAGGCTTTTGCCCTGTGTCCAGATCCAGAAGCTGAGCTCCCAGCTCCGGAACTGGTCGCCAGCCTGAAGCGGCGGCGGTAGGGTTTTGAAGTCCTTTGGCTTGCGGCCGGCACCCAAAGTGGGGCCTAGGACTGACGTCACCATCTGTTGTTGGCGTAGGGTGTGTTTCTGTGTGAGGTATTGCGTGACAAAGGAAGCCGCAGGGCTCGCATATCCTGGCGGGGTGAATGGTGCTTACTGACGTTGGTGCGGCTGCTACGGCTGCGGCTGTTACTATAGCGATGGCGGCTATTGATGATACTGCTGTGGCGGCGGATGCTGATGCTGCTTTTGTGAATGCTACAACGGCGGGGATGACGAAAACTGTAGTGCTGCTAGCTGCTATGTTAGTGTTGCGAGCTGCTGGCGCAAAGCGGTGAGCGGATCTGTCGAGTCGGAGGGACCGAAGACAGAGCCTATAGGGTGTTGGCGCTCCTACTATTGCTGCTGCTACTATTGCTCTTGCTGCTCTCACTACTGCTGCTGTTTCTCACGCTGCCGACACTGTTACTACTGCTGCGATTGCTGCTACTACTACTGCTCCTGCTGCTCTTGCTACGGCTACTCCTGCTGTTGCTGCTGATGCTGCCACTCCTACTGCTACTGCTGTTGCTACTACTGCTGCTCTTGCTGCTGCTACAGCTACTGCAGCTGTTGTAGGAAAAGGGGACTTGGGATCCCCCCACCAGAGGAGGATCCCTTCCCATTGAGGCTAGTGGCCATGTGTGGTGGCCCCCTTGGTTCCACCCTCCTTTGTGTTTTTTTCTTCTTTATACCGGTGACGTCAGCAGTGACGTTAGCAGTGATGTCAACTTGAGATGATTGACTTCAACATGTATTACTGCGTTACTTGTAGAGTTGCTAGTTTTCTTATGACATCAACAATGACGTCAGCAATGACGTCAGGTGAAACATCGCTGACGTCAGTAGTGGCTCTTGCTGAAGCCACTGGTGTGTCCGCCATGGGATGTTAGATGGTGTTGCTGCAGCTGCTGCTGCTGCCGGTTTGTTGCTGCAGCTGCTGTTGGTACAGCTGCTGCTGTTGCTGCTGTTGCTGCTGCTATTGTTGTTGCTGACATTGTTGTGGTTGCTGCTACTCTTGCTACGATTGCGGTTGCATCAGCTACTGCTGCTGCTGGACTGCTATGTGCTACTATTACTGCTGTGGTTGTTGTAGCTGTCGTAATGGCAGCAGTAGTAGCTGCAAATGCACCTATGGGATGGGGGAATTTTTTTTCAGCTTTTTTTCTTCTGTTTGGTTGCACAGCAAGCTTGCTGCTTGCTGCGAGCCGCACGCAACGAGCATCGAGCTCGCTCCTAGTTGCCCGCTACTTGCTGCGGGTCGCGAGCAATAAGCCCGCTCCTCGCAGCTCACGGCTCGCTGTAGGCAGCGGGCTGCAAGCAGCTGCAGCTGCAGCCGTTGCTCTTGCGAGCTGCAGCTGCTGTTGTAGCGGGCTGCGACTGGCCGCTACTATAGCTGCTACTGCTGCTTGCTGCAGGCTGATGCTGGCCGCTACTTGATGCTACTGCTGTTGCAGCCGGCTGCTACTGCTGTTGGCTGCTGCTCGCTACTGCTCCTACTCCTGTCGGCTGCTGCTGCTGCTGCTTGCTGCTGCTACACCCTCTTGCTGCTGCAAGCCACTACGGGCTGCTGCTGCTACAAGCAGTCCCGAGCTGCTGCTCTTGCCCGCTGCTGCTGCTGAGCACAGTTGCTGCTGGCTGCTGCTGCCACTATTCGCTGTTGCTGCCACTAGTCGGTGCTGCTGCAAGCTGCCGCTGTTTCTGGTTGCAGCGCGATCACACTTGGTCGACGCGTGTCGTTGTCGCGATGCTTGACGTCGCTGGCCGCTCACCTCCTCGTTCACGCATGGTGGTCAGAGCTGCAAAAAGAAATTGGCAGCATTTCCCGTGGCCCAATGGGCGTGAGGAATTTCTGACGCCGCCACTAGGCTAGTCAATGCTGCCGGAAAAAATCCGGCAACATTTCCCCTGCACTGGCGCGTATGCGGGTCCGCCGGCATTGTCTGGCACCTGTACGCCACTTCTCTGCTACTATTGCTATGCTCTGGCTCTGATACCAAGCTTGAAATACTAGGTAGCAGGTTGGGGCAACAACGTTGTTGATGCAGCGTGCTGGCTTCCATGCTCGTTGCTTAGTCTGCTGTCCCCTGAGTCCGCTGCCCTAGAGTCCAAGTCTGGATGCTCTTGGTTTGTTACTCAGAAATGCGCGCACGAGTGCTAGCGCCAGAAAGCAGCTGAAAACTGGAAGTAACTGATTAGGAGAGAAGAATGAACAACAATGGGAAAACCCTCCAAGTTCTAGCTACCCCCCTAGCTCTGTAGCGCTTGTTACTCAGCTAACCAGCCAATCAGAAATTAGTCCTAGAACTATTTTCTGGCAGGCAGGGTTTTCTTGGTGAGCCCTGCCAGACGGCCGACAGCCCAAAACCGGGGCGTCGTCCGTTTTGCCTGAAAAGTGGACCATATCATAATACCAATGTTGCGAAGGCAGTCATGCGGTCAGAAACAACTAGGAATATAGTAGCAAAGAGTTATGGCTGCCCGAACCCAGGCAATGCCTACGAAGGTCCATTGTGCCGAATAGTGCCACACAACATGAAACATGGAACCTAGGCAGAGCATGAAGCTACAGACACAATAGCAATATCAGATCCAGTAGTGCACACATGCAGACAGCCTCTGCGGTGGTTGTGACCGCCAGCGGCTCGACTGCCAAGGAGGCCTGCCGATCAAGCTGAGCACGTTGATGCAGGGAGGAGGCTCCAGCGAACTGCGTGTAGACCTCAGCGTGCGTCGGCTCCACCGGATGACAATCCAGCAGCGTCATGTCTCATTGTTAGTCATCTGCACGCCGATGTACACAAGCCGGGAGGACACAACAGAGTACAATGAGAGACGCAAAAAAAACCAACAGTGACTTGATGGTGCCCTGTGAGGCAAGGAACATAGGGTGATACACAGTTGAGTAACAACTGCAGTCAACATGAGGAGTCTCCATTTTGGATGGCCAAGGAGGAGCACAGGGTGATACACAGTTGAGTAATAGCTGCAGTCAACAAAAACTTGTTGTTTTAGATATTGCTCCAGTTTACAGCTCATGGTTTTGTGCTTTCTTGGGAGGGGCTTGCTTGGATCATGGTAGCTAGCCTGGGTTCTACTCCCTGGACTACATGCTGCTGATGTTTGAGGAAAAACATAACTTGAGGGTTGGGCTCGAGTACGACGAGTGTTCAAGCCCATGATCACAGGTGGGCTCAGAGCTCACCCGGTCATGGGGGAGCTCTCGCCACCAAATTTCTTCCCAGTTCTGCTTGGATCTTTTGCCGACCTTTCTCCTAGGTTGCGTCTAACCACGTCCATGGCGCCTTCCTTTTAGGGAGAACCTTCTCGCAAGTTCACCCTTCTCTATCCCTCTATTTTTTGCCACTTATTGGTATGTGAACTGTGGAAAAAGAGGGGTTAAAGCAGTTGAAGTGGTGGAAAACATTTGCAACACCACAGCAATCGCGGAGGCGGGTCTCATCGCCGTGGCTCTTGTCATCGCCCTTGTTGTCGTTTCGCTGTAGTAGCATCGCTGCCTCCCTGCCCGCTGCGGCGGCGCCTGCACGTGTCACACTGCTATCGTAGCACGCGTGGTACTGACAGTGTAGCACCTCGTCCTCGCCGTGGGCGGGAGTTGTGCAGCAGCTGCACCACCGCCCATTGCCACGCTGCCACAGTCTCTTCCATGGCAGTGATGGGCTGCTCTGTATGTCCATCGTAGCTGGCCCAGCCCTCTACAATAGTCAATTCAAGCTGAGCTAGAGCATTTCTAGCCAAGGCAGCCACTCAAATGCCGACATGAGGTGGTGCTCCGTCATCGCAGTTCTCATTTCCACAGGTGCTGCAGCTTGACTCTCTACACCAAGGCCGCAATATCACCGATGTTCACGCAAGGTGGATCCGCACAATGGCTGCTGTACCAATTCTCTAAGCAACGGAAGTGCGGCTGCTGACCCATGGCTGACATTAGAGACCCACGCCCCGCGGCATCAGTTGCTGCCTACTTGCAACACTAGCGTGCGTTGAACCAACCGGAGCCAACCCCGTTGGAGAGGGGCGTGAAAGGGTGTACCACGCCCCATGGTGGTTTGCTCCTGATGTCGGGCTTGTCGCTTCATCCAGCGTTGCGCCGGTGACGTCGACACGTTCATGACTTATGGCGGTAAGAAATTCACCCCTCCCAAGTGGTGCCAGGCCCGGTAGCATCACAACCGCTCGCGTTCATGAAGAACCACGCCTCTCTTTCTATGCGCTTGCCTTCTGCGATGTGGATGCAGGTGTGTTAATTCCTATGTACATGTTTTGCTTGTGGTCCTGAGTGCGGAGGACACGTTGGTCCCATGAGTGGAGGCAACGCAGCGCAAGCGTACGACATCCTGGCATACTGACAACACACAGGGATTTTTTCCCTTGCGTGCTCGTCTCCACCCTACCCTCGTGGCCTGTTGACTTCCTCTCTCACATGGTTGACCTGTTTAGAATTATTGTGTTGAGACTCTTGAGAGACCTAGATTAGTACATGACAGAAAATGTGCTCGGGTCAACACCTACAGCAGGTTGATGACATAGGAGGCTTTGGATGGCGGCAGTGTGCACGTGAAAGAGGTGAGAGTGGAGTAGGCGGGTGTGCTGAGGGGAAAGCGACGGAGCTACATGCACATGCGCTAAGGAAAGTGGAGGCAAGCGATGGGGTGAACAAGGGCACGCGTTAGAGCTTGTCACAATGCAACCCATGCACGATCGCATGGCCATACGATTGTAGCAAGACCATGCCGGCGCCACAAGATGAAACGAAGTCCAGCAAGCTGACCTTAGGCGCAGGCACAAAGAACACATTGGGTAGGAAATAATCACTTGATGGACAAACAAAATGCATGCCACCAATGTCCTGAAGAGGGAGTATCTGGCCTGATCCAATACGTCCGAAGGGTGTTCACCAATAGGCCCCAAGAACACAAACACAGCATGAGATGACCTCATGTCATGAGTGGCTCCATAATCAATGATCTGACACATGTGATGGAGTACTCACATGATATGGAGAGATGTTGCCAACAACAGGAACAGAGCTCTCTGCTCGTCCGAAAGTCACAACCAAGAGACCCGGCAAGGTGAACAACTGCCAAATGCTTAATCCAAATCACAGTCGACATAGTCCCACCACTCTATGCTAACCAAAAGGCTCCATCTGACGAACGGTGACCCCCAAACTTGACAGCCAAACTCACACCAGTCGAGATAATTGGAGGCCAAGCTTGGAGAGGGACACCTGAGACTCGACCATGCTGTAACTCGAGAAAAGATCCAGTCCGCTGTGTAGAGAGAGCGTAGAGAGAGCGTACAGCCGTGGTGATGGAGCTATTGGCTGGAGACTAGATGGAGGGGTATAAGACAAAGAAGGCGGCCTGCGAATGATTGGGTAGAAGGGTGGTGGAGTCGAGCGCCACCCTGGGTGGGGCACATCAACATCAACAGCAAGAATTATTGTGGTTGCTGCCATAGCTGTTGATGCATCCACAATAATTCTTGCTACTGATGTTGCGAGTAGCGGCTAGGACCTCCACTTCAACCGGAATTGCACGCCCCACCTAGCCTAGCCCAGCTAGACCTAGACACCTTTGTTGTTGCTACCGTGTGCTATACACTAGAGTGAAGAGGCTTTGTCTCTCTATTGCTGTGATACCAAGAGGGAATGAAGGAAGCCCCTTGCCTTCATTGGAAGCTACACAAGACCGCAGGTTGGGGCAGTGGCGGTGTTGATGCAGCGTGCGGGCTTCCACGCAAGTTTCTTAGTCTGTTGCCCCCTCAGTCTGCTGCTTTAGAGTCCAAGTCTGAGTGCTCTGGATTTGTTACTCAGAAACGCGAGCGCCAGTGTTAGCGTCAGAAAGCAGGTGAAAACTGGAACTAACTGATTAGGACTGAAGAATGAGCAACAATGGGAGCCCCCTCCAAGTCGTAGCTCCCCTCCACTAGTGACGAACTTGTTACTCAGCTAACCAGCCAATCAGAAATTAGTCCTGGACCTATTTTCTGGCAGGCAGGGTTTTCTTGGTGAGCCCTGCAAGACGCCTGACAACCCAAAACCCGGACAACCCAAAATCCGTTTTGACTGAAAACTGGACCATAACAGAAAACCAACGCTGCAAACGCAATCATGCGGTGAGAATCAGCTAGAAAAATAGCAGCAATGAGTTATGGCTTCCCGAACCTAGGTAGTGCCTATGACGGTCCATGATGCAAAACGGTGCCATGCAGCAAGAGACATGGACCCTAGGAAGAGCATGATGCTGCAGACGCAATGGCACAGTCAAAATTAGTGCTGGGTTCATGCAGACAGCATCTGTGTGTGTGTGTGTTGTGACCGCCAGCGGCCCCACTGCTGAGGAGGCCTGCCGATGGAGCTGAGCACGTTGCCGGAGGGAAGGGGCTCCAGCGAACTGCGAGTAGGCCTCCGCGTGTATTGGCTCCATCGGACGACACTCCAGTATCTTCGAGTCTTGCCGTCAGTCATCTGCACGCCGATGTACACAAGTTGGGAGGACACAACAGAGCACAATGAGAGATGCGCAAAAGCCAACACTCCCCTATGACTCACAGGCATAGTGCACATGTGTGAGGAGAGACACAGTCAACAACCAAACTCCCCCAGGGCACACAGAGACGCAGGCACGGCCACTCACAGACGCACGCCAACTGAACTAACAACCTTCTTGAACGAGTCGCGCTTCAGTGCCTTGGTCAAGACGTTAGCCAGCTGCCGTGCTGTCTCAACCCACACAATGCTGATGTTGTTGTCAGGGCGCGGCGTCGTGCCAGGAACATCAGTGACCTGATGACTCACAGATACGTGGTCACGTATCTGTGAGTCAAGATCTGTCAACTCGTTCCTCCACAACGGCTGGGTCAGGACTCTTCAGCTTCACCTGGCCATCAGGTGACATGGGTGAAGATGCGCTCGGCAAGAGGTGCAGGTCCTCAGCGAAGCGAGTGGACAGGGTATGTACATAGGCAGCCTGGTGGACGTGCAGGATGCCCTGGGAGTAATCATGCTCTAGCTCCATGCCCAGGAAGACTCGGGCAGACCCGAGATCCTTCATGTGGTAGGTGGTATGCAACAGGTCCTTGACAGGCTGGACAACAACCATGATAGGCGACGCAATGAGGAGATCATCGACGTAGACCAGGACAGCGGCGAGGGTTTGGTGTCGTGGCTGATGAATGTGTGGGGTTAGCGGTACTGTGTTGAAGGCTGCCGCGAAAGAGCGTGCTGCTGATCTCCTGGTTCCAGTATCAAGGCTGTAGAGGGCCTTCCACAACCGCCAGACTCTCCAAGTGCCGTCGTTGAAGCATGGAGGCTGCACCATGTAGAGCTCCTCACCCTCCAGTGAACCATGGAGGAAGGCGTTGCTCACGTCCATCTGATACAGCTCCCATGCTGTGCAACCAGACTAAAGAGCGCTCGGCTAGTGGAGAATCGGCCAACTGGGGCAAAGATGTGGTCGTAATCAACCCCAGGGACCTTAGCAAACCCCTTGGCTGTGAGGCGGACTTTGTACTTGTCCAAGGACCCGTCGGGCTTCCATTTGCGCCAAAAGACCCACTTGGCACCAATGGCCTTCCGACCTGGATGGAGGTCGACGAGGTCATACACGTGCTGCTGTCGGATAGCAGCGAGCTCGTCAGCGCATGCATCATCCCAGTGTGTGGCCTCAGGAGAGGCTCGAGCCTCACGTGGGGTGGCCTGGTCCTCTGGGCATGATATGCTACAGACTGAGAGCGTGTGCGTCTTGAGCTCCAGGTGGGATGTGTACCAATGCAGCCATGACATCATGCCGTTGCTCGTGATGGAGCATGACGTAGCCCAGTGCAGAGCCAGGGTGAAAGTCTACGATGACAGCCGAAGTGGTCAGGCTGAGGGCCTTGGTGCCAGGGTCCCCACTCACGACCATAGGAGTGTAAGAGACAGGTGCAGCGACAGGGGGGTGAGATGCCACAGGGTGAGGTGTTGTAGTCTTCACGCAGACCGACGGCCTGGGTCGGAGGCTGTCGCCTGGGCCACGTGTGTAGCGCGGTAGGACAGGAGATGGCATCAAGTCTGACAGGCTGGCGGAGGCGGACGGGGTTGCTGGGCCGGAGGGACCAGTGGACGCGACTAGGGCTGCCGACCCGGAGGGGCTAGCGGGCGTGACTGGGGCGGCTGGCCCAAAGGGGCCAGCCGACCCGACTGGGGCCGCCGACCCGGAGGGGCCGGTGGGCACGACTCGGGCGGCAGGCCCGGAGGGGCCAGCGGACGCGACTGGGGTCGTCGGCCCGGAGGGGCCAGCGGGCACGACTGGGACTGCTGGCCCGGAAGGACCAGTGGATGTGACTAGGGCGACTGGTCCGGAGGGACCACTGGACACGATTGGGACCGCTAGCCTGGAGGGGCTAGCGGACGCATCTGGGGCTGCCAACCCGAAAGGGCCAACGGGCGCATCTGGGACCGTCGGCCCGGAGGGGCCAGCCGAAGCATCTGGGACCATCGGTCCGGAGGGGCCAGCGGATGCGACAGGGGCTGCTGGCTCGGTGGGACTAAGTGGTGTGCCACCCCGAAGCGGCAGGATGGAGGACGGACTCACCACTCTCCCACGTGACGGGAGGGACACTGACGAGCTATAGCGAACGAGATCGCGCAGAAACAGCTCCTCAAAGAAGAGGGCATTGCTGGACTCGACGATGTAGTGTCGCGAGGGATCCCAGCATCACCAAGCCTTGGACTTTCGAGAGACACCGAGGAAAGTGCAAGGACGCCCGTGGGGGACGAGCTTGCCGCCCTAGTGCGGGACGGGCCACCATACAATGGCCACGCAACCCCACACGCGAGAAGGGCGAAGGTCGGCTCGCTGACCGCACCAGTGCTGGTACGGCGTGGACTGGCGGGGAAGGTGTCCGTTAGGAGTCCGGTTCAAGATCCATGTCATGTACGCCATGGCTTCAAAGTACAAGCCATCGGAGAGGTTAGACTCAACCCGCATGGAGCGGACGGCATCGGCCATGGTACGGTTCCACCTCTCGGAGACGCCGTTCTGGGCGGGCGTGCAGGGCGTGGGCGTCTCGTGGTGGATACCGCGGGAGGAAATAAACGTCGTGGTCTCTTCCATGTACTCACCACCGTGATCGAAGCGAAAGAGGCAAAGAGGTCGACCACAGTCGCGCTCCGCAAGGACAAGCCAGTCCTGAATGGCAAGGGCGACATCGCTCTTCTACCGAAGGCAGAAGACCGGGAGGTAGCGAGAGTAGTCGTAGGTGAGGGTGAGGACATAACGGCCATGCTCTCCGACGGACTCGGTAGGGAGAGGGCCCATGACGTCGGAACGGACCAGGTTGAGAGGGGCAGACGCACGGGAGGAGGACAAAGGGTGTGTGGACCAGTGCATTTTGCCCTGAGTGCAATCAACGCACTCCGTGGGGCACGGCAAAGGGAAAGTCTCAGGGTCAAGGCCCTTGGCCGGCTGGGTGCAGAGCATGCTGTAGACGACAGCAGAGTGGAAATGGCAAAGGCGACGGTGCAAGAGACGGGTGTGCTGCGGAAAAGCGTGCTGGTGACAAGCACATGGCCTACGGTGGCCGACGAGAAGGTGACAGAGGGAGAGGAAGATAGACGAGGCACGTGCCACAGGTTGCAACTGGCGGTGGCGTGGAGAACGACAAGACTGGACGAATGCAATGACACTGTGTCAACACCACACGAGTGCACAACGTCCATGCTCATGCCGTCAAGGGCGGTAAGAGACAGGAGGCTGAGCTCCAGACCGGGGACAAAAAGGACATCGGTCAAGATGACATTACCGAAAGGACCACGGAAACGAACGACACTAACGCCGCGGACAGGTAACACCTGGCCGGAGCCCGTCCGGACCCCGGAGACATCGCCAACAGGACCAAGCATACTAAAGGCCTCGCAAGAGGCCATCATGTGATGCGTGGCTCCGGAGTTGATGATCCAGGTCTCGGCCGGGTCCTAGACCGGAGTTTTTCAGATCACTAACAGTCACATGGAAGCAAGCAAGAGACGCGGACACGGTGGAAGAGGGTGCAAATCGAGACTGCCAATCATCAAGCCATGCGACGTCGTCACGATGGGGGACATGGGAGACCACGAGAGACGGCAAGACAGACGAGGAGGCAGGGCACGACCGTAACTCAGTCTCGATCATGCAGGGTGTGGGGGTCGAGCAGGAGGTGACGCAGCTCGCACTTCCCTGGGGGGGAGCGCGAGGCAGGCTGAGTTGGAGCGCAATGAACTACTCCAACAGTCGCTCACGCGTGGATGGCCCAGGAGTGTAGACGGAGTGTGGAGTGACGGCGCCGGAGCTTGGATAGAAGGAAGACTACCCCGGTGAAAGGAACGGCGACGCCGATGGCTGCGGATGATGCTGCTGAGGAGTTGGCGTTTGCCAGACCTGGGTCGTGGTCAGAGGAGTGGAGCTGCTGGACGGAGTCGAGGCGTCGGAGGCGGCAACAATGACGGCGGCGGAAGCGAGACGACGCTCCCCTTGGTGATGCATGGTGGCGATGACGTAAGCCTCGTTCGTTGGTAGTGGGCATGTGTACCACCCATGCTCTGGCTGGCCATAGTTGTGGCAGACCGAGTCACTACCACTGGACCCAGTTGACTGCTGCTGTTGCTGTTGCTGGTGACCGTTGCCCTTCTTGCCCCGACGCTTCTCCTTTCCTGGCAAAGAGGAGCTGGTGGAAGTCGCTGTTGCGAGGGAGGCGACGGCCACGGAGGTGACGGCAGGTGAGGCAAGGGCCTCTGTGCGCTGGAGGCAGGTTTCCATATGAGCTTCCTCAATCCTGAGGAAGAGCTCGTATGCCCAGGGCATGAGGGTGCCCTGGGCCGCAATGGTGGAGAGGACCTCCTGGGAGTATTGGAAGAAGACGTCCGCGTACGCATTGGTGGCACCGCGCTTGATGGTGAGGAGTGCAGCGAGAGGGGTTGGAGAATTGGTGCCGAGGCGACGGAGGATGTCCTCAGGCAGTTGCCAGTAGGCTGTGACTGTCTCGGTCTCCCCCATGTGCAGGGAGTTGAATTCATGCAGCAGACGGCTGGTCTCAGCCTCGCTGGATAGACGATGGGGACGAGTGAGAACATGCCATGCGACAGCACGGTCTGGTGTCTCGCCAGAGGTGAAGTCGGCGAGGAAGGGCTCAAGGGCTAGGCGGGACGTCGGAAGAGCAACGGGGACAAGAGCGTGTGCAGCGCGACCAGCGTCATACAAGTGGTCGGCATGGGTGGAGTCATACGAAAGGGTGTAGTATGCTCACAAGCCCTCACCCTACGCCCAGATGCGGAAGCAAAGCTCCCAGCTCCAGAACTACTCGCCGGCCTGGAGCGGCGGGGGCGGCGTCTGAAGAGTCCTTGGGCCGGCGGCCGGCGCCCATAGTGGGGCCAAGGACTAAGGTCACAGTTTGCCGCTGGCGCTGAGTCTGCAGCTACGCAAGGTAATGCGTAGCAGCAGACACAACGTGGCTTGCATGCCCAGGAGGGATGAGAGGCAGCGAGCCAATGGTATCAGTCTGAGAGGCCGACGGTTGCAGTGCTATAAGCTGCTGTGTCAGAGCGGCAATCTATTGTTGGATGGCGGCTAAGGGGGTCGGAGACGTCGGCGACGGTGCCTGTGGAACGCTGCTGTTGCTGGTACTGCTACTACAGTTGTTGCAAGAAAAAGGGGGGGTACCCCCCTAGGGTTCCCCCCAACGGAGGAGGACCCCTCCCTAGTGGGGCTGTTAGCCATGGTGTTGATGCCCCTTTCTCTTTTTTCTCTTTTTTTTGTGCCGCTGATGTCAGCAATGACGTCAGCCTAGGACGGCTGATGTCAGCAGCTGCTACTTGCGTAATCTACTGATGTTGCTCCTATGGAGTTTCTTCCCCCCCTCTCTTGCTTTTTTTGTGATGACGTCAGTAGTGACGTCAGTAGTGACATCAGCAGAAGGTTGCTGACGTGAGCAGCGGCCGTTGTTGGAGCCGTTGTTGTACGGTTACTGTCACTGTTGCTACTACTACTACTGCAAATGCTACTGTTGTTGCTGCTGTTGCTGCTGGTGTTGCTACTGCTGCTGCTGCTACTGTTACTGCTGCTAAGCTGCTACGTGCTGCTGCGGTTGTTGCAACGGCTACATTGGCTATGGCGGTGGCAGTAGCCACAGCAATGCTGTTGGCGGGGTGGGGGATTTTTTTCTCCTTTCTTTTTCCTTTTGCTCGTCACAATGAGCTCACTGTTCACAGCTCGCTGCAAGCAGCGAGCTTGCTGTCAGTAACTCGCTACTCGCTCCGAGCAGCGGGCTGGGGGCAACTGCAGCTACTGCTGCTACTGCTGCCGTTGCTGCTCGCTACTACTGCTGCTCGCTGCTGCTGTTGCTGCTCACTGCTGGTGAAGCTCGCTACTGCCACTACTGTTACTGCTCCTACTACTGCTACTGCTGCTGCTGCTCGTTGCTACTGTAGCTGGCTGCTGCTGCGGGCTATTGCTACTGCGAGCTGCTGCTGTTGCCGGCTGCTGCTGCGCACCGCTGCTGCTGGCAGCTGCTGCCACTACTTGCTGCTGTTGCAGGCTGCTGCTGCTACTGCGGGCTGCTGTGGCCAGCCACTCCACCTGGAGGACGCCACCACATGCGTCGTCGCCAGCACGTGCCTGACGTGGCCTACCGCTCACCTCCTCGCGTCCAGCGTTGGGGTCAGTCCTGCCGGAAAAATCCGGCAACATTTCCCTTTGCCCAGTGGGCGTGGGAGATTTCTTGACGCCGCCACCAGGCAGGTCAATGCTGTCGGAAGAAATTCGCCAGCATTTCCCCTGCACTGGCGCGTATGGGGGGTCCGCCGGCGTAGTCAAGCACCTGTACGCCAGATGTCTGCTGCTGCTGCTACGCTCCAGCTCTGATACTAAAATGGAAACTACACAAGAGTGCAGGTTGGGGCAGTGGCGGTGTTGATGGAGTGGGCGGGCTTCCAAGCAAGTTGATTAGTCTGCTGTCCCCTTAGTCTGCTACTGTAGAGTCCAAGTCTGAGTGCTCTGGATTTGTTAGTCAGAAACGCGCGCGCCATTGTTAGCGTCAGAAAGCAGTCGAAAACTGGAAGTAACTGATTGAGAGTGAAGAATGAGCAACAATGGGAGACCCCTCCAAGTTCTAGCTCCCCCCCACTAGTGTAGAACTTTTTACTTAGCTAACCGGCCAATCAGAAATTAATCGTGGACCTATTTTCTGGCAGGCAGTGTTTTCTTGGTGAGCCCTGCCAGACGCCCGACAGCCCAAAACCCGGGCGTCGTCCGTTTTGCCTGAAAACTGGACCATACAATAATACCGACGCTGCGAACGCAGTTGTGCGGTCAAAATCAGCTAGAAAAACAGTAGCAAAGAGTTATGCCTGCCCGAACCTAGGCAATGCCTACGACGGTCCATGATGCCTAACAGTGCCACGCAGCAAGAGACGTGGACCCTAGGCAGAGCATGATGCTGCAGACACAATGGCACAGTCAGAATTCGTGCTGGGTTCATGCAAACAGCATCTGCGGTGGCAGTGACCACGGGCGGTCCGACTGCCGAGGAGGCCTGTCGATGGAGCTGAGCACGTCGCCGGAGGGAGGAGGCTCCAGCGAACTACGAGTAGGCCTCAGCGTGCATCGGCTCCACCGGACGACACTCCAACAGCGTCGAGTCTTGCCGTCAGTCATCTACACGCCGATGTACACAAGCCGGGAGGACACAACAGAGCACAATGAGGGATGCACAAAAACCAACAGGCGACGTTCCATGTGGGGGAGCAGACACGAGCCCGGCGGCTACCGAGCAGTTGTATCCAGCCACCGGGTACAAGCGCGTCATCACTACCTAACTCCAATCTTGGAGTGCTCACGTGTTGTGTCAAGACAATCCAACTTCATGCTTGTTCGAGTGAGAACTGCAGTGCCTCAAAAACTTAGTTTACTCCTGCCTGTGCAGTGGTGCTTGTTTAGACTGGCGTAGCGTAGGCCTAAACACATGGTGTAGGCATGTGTTACCAGAGAGAGGTTTTGCTTTTGCATTTTGAGCGAGTACCAACTGTTGGTATGTGTGGCTTCCACCCGTCACGAGCCACAGCCGTGGCAGCTACGGGTGTACCCGGAGCTGATGGTGAGCGGTGGCGGCATTGGAGATCGTGACGACCCGACAGGACTCCGGATCGTCCAGGGACTTATCCAGGAGCTACGACATGACAGATCCCTGATGTGGGCCCAGTTGGCGCCGGAGCACTGACGGTTGGTGGATCCAGCCACCAGCAGCTGCCAGACGATTGCCACGACGTCCCGGGTGCTTGCTGGGGTGCTCTGCAGTTTTTCTGCAGGTGCTAGAGTTTTCTCGGTGGACTAGCTCTCGAACCTGATTTGCATGTTTTGCATTGTCCGTCCACCGATCGATGCCGGACTTGTGCGTGTGACCAGTCGTAGCGTCCGGCTCGAGATTCTGCATCTCTAGGTTCAGACGGTGTTGCGTTCGGATGCCTGTGCGCAGAGTTGCGGCCAAAACAGTGGTTTTGAGCCGGTTTTAGGACAAACTGACACTGCCGCGTGCGTCACCCGCCGTGTGCCGCGGCAGGTGTTTATGCTGTGTGCTTGTCAGTTGTCATCTCTCTCTGCATTTATATTCAGTTTCAGTTTCCTGACACTCTGTTCGTGTCCCAACCCTGACCCTTGCAGTTTTGTCTCTAACTTGTGACTGTTGTCACACGCTGACCTGGCGCTGACGCCAAGTGTCGCGGCAAGTGGTTAGGAAGGTTCTAGGAAACTTCTCACCAACGAGCCTCCTCTCGCCGGCCGACGGGTGGACTCCACTATCAAGTTCCACCCCGTAGGCTACACACTCCTGTGCGTTTTCTCACTCTTACTCCACACACACACTTTTCCATTAAGGACGTCGTCAGTTGCGTTCTGACCACAGTGGTGCTGCACACAGTCGTGTAAGGGAAGAGGGACAGGGAGTTCCTGTCTCCTAGATCCAGGCTTCCAAACAACTGTCGGGCAAAACTCGGCATTTGTACGAGCCCGTCCATTGTCTGAATGACAAATCGAAAGAAGCATGCGGTGCAAAAACAAAAACTTTGCGGAACCAGGTCTTGAAAGAATACGGATTCTACTGCTGCGAAAATGGTTCCCAAGAGTTGGTCGCCGAAAAAAAAACTCCAGACAGTAGGTGAGGATGGGCCTGCAAAGGCTGATGATGTCGAAGAAGCGGTTGAGCCTCCCAGCAGCCTAGTAAGTGAGCACCGATGAGGTGCTCCAAACACAGCACTGAAAAGATCCTAAGTCTCCTCACCTACCCATTGGAACAGCCAGGATTTTCCTCAATCACCAAGAAGACTGACAGAAAGGATGAAGAAAGGGAGACGTTTTCTGCAGCAAGGACAGAAACAGTGCAAGCAAGGAACATGCTCTCACATGTCCATGTGATCATAGGGCAACTTCAAGAAGTGAAACAAGTAGAACAAAAAGTAGACCTCTTTGAGTCCTCTGGGCAGACCACTGAGCAACTTTTGTTTGCTGTCCATTGACATTTGACAGTGAGTCTAGAACTGAACCCTCGGGAGGAGCCGGGGCTATACTTGAGATTTGGGAGCATGCCTGAACCTGTCCAGATGTTGCAACCATTTCGCTCCCTGTCATGAGAGGGCTCTTGTAGATGAGCCCACGAGAGCAGCTCGGTATGCATGTGCAGTCTGCATAGCACAATAGGGCAAGACATGTTGTGAGCAAGAGGTAAGGGCAGTGCACAGTCATGTTTGAAACATCCTGGCGAAACAATTGCAGCTACGTCAGGTGAGTGTCATCTTCATGAAAAAAGGAACATGGACCAACCATGTCAGGAGATACGCCTCACAAGGGACAAAGGATAACAGGAGAGGGGACGGGAATTGTCACAGAATGGGGAGGGAGGGGGAGGGGGGTGGAGAGGGAGGGAGAAAGGGAAAGGAGAGAGAGGGAGAGAGAAGGGGGTGGAG
>SZWC01001658.1:223967-235949 GCA_023375785.1 Penium margaritaceum
CAATATGCAATCTACAGCTCTCCGAATTTTAGCCGGATATCAGGTCACTTTTAGCTTCACCCAAGTATTGTTTTACCTGAGCTAATCATTTTGGCAGACTAAACTCCACCATTGTTGAAAATGAACCTCCCAAGCCCCACTAGCAGAGAGCTTGAAAGATGATCAGACCTTAAAAAAGTCCAAAACCCAAATATTTTAAAAGGGGGGATTCCTGCGAAATTATTTCTTAAAACCAATTACAACAGAAAATTCACGGATGAGGTGAAACATAAAGTTGTCAACTCAATGATGTGAAATAACAAGATTTAAATGGTAGATTGCAACACCCTACAAGCCGGGTATGGGGGCGTAGCATGTGGCCAAATGAGAATATAAACATTTTTGCAGCCATTTGAACAAATGTCACTTTCAAGATTGGCATCTAAAGGCAACTACACTACCCTAAAATCCTCAAACCATGTCTTCATCTACTTAGGTCTCAAGCTTCCACTGGCACATATGTAAACTCCACATGTTTTTGACATGATTCATGGCATGAAAAACGTTCTTCCCAAATACTTGCCGCCCAAAACAATTTTAACACATACCTTAAACTTATTCAAAGTCATTCACCATCTGCACTTCACCAATGTTATATGCATTAGATATGTAGGGTATAATGCAAGCATGAAGTGAACAATTTTCAACAGAAAACAAATCAAATTACGTTCAATTGGTTTGTAGAATAATTCCACACACAAGCAATGGTAATCCTGACTATGCGAAGAAAAAATCAAAACCTATTGCTTGATTGTAAGGAGAGAATCATATGAAAATCTTCATTCCCCTTGACACCAACTGTTTTTGCATCTAACAACCTTCAACCAACGATCTAAATAGAAACCCTAGGTTTTTGTTTTACAAACAATGATGTCATCTTCATAAATATGGTAACAATCTATACAAACTCGACATTTTGTGTGATTTTGAATGACTTTAAAGTGAACGTGATCACCAACACTGAAGAAAACAAGTCAATCATAAGAGGAGAAAAGTGAAATCAACGTGGAAACAAATCAACCTTCACAACTGATGCCCAATAATTCAAGGAGCAACATGTATCCATCAATTTGTGCTCCATTAATTCATCTAATGACATGAAGCTACATGAGCTAGCTCGATAAGCTTAGCGGCATTACCCATCATCAAAGATCAATCGACCTTACATGTTGAGAACTCTCCACATGTTTGATAGGTGGGGCCCCATATCTACATCGCTCCTTTTGTGGTTCATCATGCCCTTGGAAAACCACTTAATCTATTCAATGCCATGAAATATGACATCGAACCATGCATTACGTATAATATATTACGGTGTTACTATTGGGTCTCTTCAGTATGTAGACCTCATCATATAATCAAAGTTTTACGAGCTTCTAATGAAACTCCCTCCAATTTCTCTTGCATTGCATGCTCACACTCACTAACCATGGTGCTCTTGATAGCTCTTGGCATGTCCCTTATAATGATGCCCATGGTATGAGTGGTGATGAGGAGGAAGGAAAAAAATTATTCGAGTCGTACGTGATACATTCAACGCACATCTTGAAAGGTTACATACTTATTCTTACATGTATTTATGCCAAGCCTACCCCGTGCTTCCATACATTTCATGTAGGTGGGATAGTAAGACAATAATCCGGCATATCGCGATATTGATGGTTTTTTCTCTTTCATTTTTTTCCTATTGACATAACTTTTACAACCATAGGTCATACAAGTACTCAACCATGTGTTCTCATAGAATTGAAAAGAAACATGGTGTTTCCAAATACATGTTTTCTAGGGTGTTTTGGATTTAAAGTTGTCAAGTGGTGCAGGAAGCAGCATGCTTAAGACTAAACCGGGACATAACACAACTCATTCCACAAAATTATGGCAATGTCATTGTTTATTACAAAAAATTGGCAACCAGTGCTGGCCAACAGGTCCGTTAAGGATTCTTGTCACATGGCTACGTAGGTTGTAAGTCAAAGTTATGCAAAATTGGTTGAGGACATCACCGTCAATTGGTTCAATATGCTTCAAAATATTTTAAACACTCTCATTAGTGTGTCCATTTGTTATGTCCTAATTTGGCGTGCATGCTACAAGGTTTGCATAGATACCATGCGAGAGCTACAATTGTCATAGGATTTGTCTGTACACATTGTGTTGAGGAAGGCCAAACTATACATATATTTCTACGTCACCTTTGACTTAAAGTTTAAATTAAGTTTTTGTTTTACTTGGGAAACAACTATTTTTTAAACATCCACTTATTCCAAAATTTCCAAATACTTGTGTACATTTTTTTATCTTTAGATCTTGTAAGTAAACCCAAACACCCAATTTTTTGCCAAGGAGGAAAAAATCAGTTCTTTAAGAAGGAGTTGGGTGTGCTTAGAGCTTGTCATGAAGCTTTGTCACACATGTGGCAAGCCAGAGTAACAAGCCAAATGTTCTTATGTAATGGCTATTGTTGAGCGTTGTTCATTTCTTTGGCATGTGATATGCATTTTAAACTCTACATGATCGTCGTAACCCTTCTTTATTCCAAGCACATTACTCATTTTAATTAATTGACAAAGCTCCTCACTTAAGTATTTGTTTTACGAAATCCGGCAAGTGATGTTGTTGTTAGAAATAGTGAGTGAACAATACATACTTAGATTTATCAAAGCCATGTTTTGGTTTCCAAACCTAAGTGAGTAACCACACGTGCACATGCATCAATTGAACGTGCGAATGTGATTATTATGTGAAGCTGCTTAAAGAATGTCGACTAACACATACAAAACCATCGCGGAACAGAGATGACCCCTTCAAGCGCTTTTAGACAACACCGATCGTACATCTCATAGCATCATGGGGAAAATGACCTCAAGGTCAAAATACCGTTTGTATTTTGATGCAACCACTTTCCTTGGCCACAAGGTACTAACAAAATCTGAAAGTTTGAAAGTAACTTCCACACTTTTACATAATTTGTTGCACTTTAGCTACTCACAAACATAACAACATTTTGAACATTTATAATAACCCCATCCTTCACAATTATTGTCATTCTTTGTGCATTTCTTAAAGGTACCACTTTAAGTGGTCTGCAGCAAGGAACACCATGTCATAAATCATCAACTATACGCCGTCTTTAATGGGAAACACATTACGTTATATGCAAATGTGACTAGGCCATCCTTTTTTAGTATCTTAGATGTATGAGAAATAGGTACAAGATTGGTGAAAGGGGGTACAAATGCAGATAAATTCAAAGCTAAACTATTTTCCTATCAAAGTATGGACATCCATGAAAATGGTGTAAGTACAATAGTAAAACAAAAATGAAAAGAGGCCATCTTACGGAATCATTGCACCAACATGTGCTAACAGTTGGGAAAAGTGCTTTCTTTCTGGCTCAAAACATTGTACACCTTTTTGGAACTCTCAAACACGTATGAAATGTGGCATTGTGTCATTAAGGTCTTGTTCATGGATGATGGGAAGAATTATTGTGTATGAAATGTTTATCAAAATTTGACAAAACATAATTTTTCTTTTTTCGATTCTCACATTCAACAATTTCAAAAGCTTTCATGAGGTATTTGGTGAGGATGGATGACTAAGAATACAACAATATTCATATCAATCATTTAATTTCGTATGTAGCCCTTTCCCCTTGATAGAGACTCACATATTGGTGGTATGTTTGATTGAATGCAGTGCATCAAATGGGAGTGGTGAAGAAAACATTGCTCTCGCATACATCAATTTAGGTGTGGTATAAAACCAATTCAAACCGCATGGAATACATTATTCAGTAAGATTGAATGGCAAACTTGATGGGAATAAATGAAGGGAACAAAAAGAGTGCCCAGGAGAATTGGAAGTGGCAGTTTAAGGACTCTCGCTTCTTACAACAAAAAGAATACCACATGTAAAATGGGTGATATTTTGCATGTAGAATTGGAAGAGGATGGTGAGAATGGAACTAGTCTCCTTTATAATTATTCTTTGAAGTAAAAACACTTTTTCCCTTTGGTCCACACCATCTAACATTGGTAAAGTTTTTGGAATCATGTACGAGGGGTAGTGGAAGCTTGTGAAAGGAACATCTTAGGTCTTAAAGAAACAGATCCTATCTCATGTAGTGCCCTACCTCAACCTGCACACTATCTACCTTTCATAAAGTAATCCAATTTCTTCGTGAGGTCTGTCTTCATCTTATGGTAGAAAGACATTAGCTTCTTGATGTTTATATTCATTATTCCTTGTTTATATTCCAATTGGGTCTTGGTTCAACCTTTTATTCTATGGTAGCTAGCCAAGTACAATTGGTTTCCACCAGTGGACAATAGGAAAGAAGCCAAATCACCAAAAAATAATGAAACTTATAGTTTTATGCCATCCACACCTACATGGGATGCATGCAGCATCAAAGCTTTTCTAATGGCCATGATCTCATTCATAGAGAGTCCACCTAAGTGTTAGGTTTTTTTTCTTATTTTTTGGTGTACGTTTGATGGAGATGTAAAAACCTTTGTACTTGTATACAACAAACGTGATACAAGAGAGATGCTTAGACAATGGTACTTCGTGTAGAAACACCATTACACCTTTTCAAAACGTCTATATCCATCCAAGTCAAAATTATAACATCATATTTTAGTTATCTCATAGAAAACAGTTTTATGGATTGTTTTTGAAGATCAAATTGATCTAGTGACTTAAAAAACAGGGTTACGCTACCCATTTTACGCAATTAGTGACCCATGCCGCTGATTCACTAAAGTGAAATGGAGCATGTCGACACCACTCACGATTCTTGCTTACGTTCGAGACTTGTCGTTGTCAAATGTTTCAATTTGCAAACCCTCTTTCTTGATTTATGATTTTGTATGTTTTGCGTGGATTCTACTTGCACAAAACATACAACTTGAAGAAAAACAAAGAGATCATTGCTTGACGGTGATTGAGCAAAATTCCCTTCTTTGAGATAGAGCAGAACCAGTTATTCTGTTTTTTTTTCTTAACTACAAACCAAAAGGTTTCTTATCCAAAGTGTAGTTAAACCCTATCCTAAATTACGTTTGGGGTTTTAAGGGTTTATTTTTCCGTGGCCTCTTAGTGGGCGTCGTGGTAGCGGGGCCATACTTGTGCTATTTTAACACATGGGAAGTCTTGAACCCCCCATAGAAAACACACCCAAAATCCTTTACACAATTAAAAACCCTTTAAATGACGTGATTGTGCATGTGTAGCAAAATTTTCAACAATAGGATGTCGATGCTACATTGCACGAAGTGCAAAAATGCTTAATTTCTTGCTGCTTGCAAGTAAACTGTCAATATTTTCAAGCCTGTGGGTAGGGGATTTTTGTTGTTCCAAACGATAGATAAGATGTTAATGTTATTTTGGTCACTGGGTAGAGCATACACACAATCAAATTTTGGGGGCTATCCATATATGTACCTTAAGCACCATGCACCTTGGGAATACGCTATACAAATAGAGTCAGACCATGTTGAAATGTTTTGAGGAATTATTCTTTGTTTGCCTTGTGATCAGTATTTCTTAACTTTCAAAATACCCCTCATGACATGTGTTACAAAACGAGATGAAAACTATGAGCGAGATATAACTCTCTTAGGAATAAACCTATTTTTTCTCTCCTTTGGTTGCGGAGAAGTGAAATTATGTGCGGCTCAAAGTTCTTCATGGATAACCACAACTTTCGAAGTTTTTGGGTTGCTATGTAGTGTGTGTAAGGGATTGTACGATCTGCATTTAATTTTCATTAGACGTTGGAAAATTGGCCATTGATGTAGAGTGTTTTTTATCTTTGTATAATGAAAATGCATCGACAGTTGGTGTTATTACAGTTAAGAATCCAAGTTATTACTCCAAATGAAACAAAAATAAACGTGGACCATGAATTCAGTGAATTACACACTCATTTTTTAAACACATTCCCTTAGAACATGTAGATGGGGGAAAGAGCGCAATATTCTACTTTGGACTCGAATCGCATAGCGAATCGTTTGAATTTAAAGTGAATAATTTTAAATTTGCATCAAAGCGCCTGCCAATGTGCATCATTCAACCCTGGTTGGCTTTCTAAATTTTCTAACCAAGGTTATTCTGTCTCGTGGAAACCACCTTCTTTGGCCTTGACAGCGACAGCCGGAAAAGGGGGCGTTCTGGATGTTTTTGTCAACGTGTGAACTCTATTGTAAAGCCGCCGGAAACAAGTTGGCATTTGAATCCTTCCGTACGGACTTGTCTTTCTGTGCATGTCCATGGACGAGTAACGTGACCACCGAGTCGCATTTAGTTTCACTTTTTGACAGCTCGAAGGGATTTAATTTTATATCTGCAGTGCCCGTGTTACCGGCTTCTGGCGTCGCTTGTACTGCACTCGAGCCTTCATGCTGACGTGGTGTGAAATCGATATTCCGATAATCGCCAGTGAATAGGGCATGCCAGAGTTGTGCGGCGGCGTTGTCAGGGATGCGAGCGCCTGTCGGTGGTAGGCGAACAAGAAAGCGGAGGGCACACACATGTCGACGGTTCGAACGGGATCAGCTCCAACGCGAACGTTTCATGCTCAATGCATTTCCAGTCTATCTCATCATGTAGCGCGAGGTGTGCCACATGGCTGGAACGTGGGTCCTGGCCTGTGGGCGACAGATGGGATGAGTTGAGGGTCGGAGACCCTCAACTACCGCGGTTTTGGCCCAGTGGGTCAAGTTTCCCATCTATTTGTTACATTTGGTATCAGAGTGCCAGGTTCGACACTCATTGTGGACCCCGGGGTGGGATCCATTCTTGTGTGGGAGGAACATAGCGCGACGTGTGCCACGTGGCTCGAACGTGGGTCCTAGCCTGTGGGCGACGGATGGGATGAGTTGAGGGTCGGAGACCCTCAACTACCACGGTTTTGGCCTAGTGGGTCAAGCTTCCCATTTGTTTCTTACACGTCAACCATTATGCATAAGTGATGATCTCAACAACGCGAAATCTACTTATTATGATTCAAATATTTTTTTTCAAAAACAAATTTTAGGAGCATAAATATTAAAGTATAATCACCATATTTAATTCTGCAATTCCACATATTTAAACAAAATGAGTGCAACACCACTCCCTTAAAACCAACATAATTACAACACATTCACGTCATGAATCAGTTTAAAATTTTGAAATTAATAAATAATTTTCAATTACTTTCCAAGTGTATATTGAAAACTTGGAGATTTATGATACTCATGTACAGGTTAAATGCACAACATTGGTAATTTTGGAATTTCCACTTTGAGAATTGTAGATGGCACAAATTCGAATTTTATGGTCATACTTTATTAATAAGAAAATTGTTTCCAGATTTTCTAGTTTTTTTAGTATAGTAAATGATGTAGATCTTTTTTCAATAATTTGTGGTAATCATGTATGATGTACCCGTTATGCTTTTTAACAAGGGAGTGACCATAAACCATTCAATTCCTGATATACTTGGGACACACAATTTTCATAGAAAACTAAAGTGATATCCAAATTCACACCTATAAAAATGATACATCCAAAAGATGTAGAAAAACAGGGATATCTTAAAACAATTACAATGTCGACGACACATGGCATGCAACATGGACATGTTGATGGCCTTGTTGTCCGAGCAATGTCCTCTATCGAGGTGCTTGAGACTCTTTAGAAGAGAGTTTGTAATAAGTTAGCATGGGGGGTTCGAGAGTTACCATGCGTTGAAAGGAACCTGCTGAAAAGAGAAGGTTAGTTGGGGTATGACCATATACCCACCAATACCGTGAATGAGCCTCCCATATCCAGTTACCGCTCTTCAACAACACCAAATCCAGCAAATTATAACTTTAACACTAATACATCCACAGGATGAAGAAAAACAACGACATATAAAAAAAGCGCACGAACACCATGTTGTTGCATGAAACGCAACATCGGAGTGATGATGTCATCAGGCCCTTTAAACAATCACAAACCCCAGTTTCTAGGTGTTTGTGATTGTTCGAGGGAGTGGTTTGTGTAGGGTTTGCATGAGGCATCCGAGACACCCCACGCGTTGAAAGGGAATCTCCCGGGCCCCGCTACCATGGGGCCCAGCAAATGCCCGTGCAAAAGACAAAACCCTCAACTTCGAATGACGTTCGCGGTTGGGTTTGAAAGTGTTTTTCTCACAAACCTCAGGTGTTTTGTGTGCCATGAAAAAAAATCAAAAATCTGAAATGGGCGTTTTTGCTCAATCGCGATCGAGCGACGACCTTATTCTTTCAAATTTTTTTTTCAACGTGCAAACCCCCTATTACGATGCAAAGTTTTATGTTTTAAAAAACATACAAAACCCTAAATCCTAACAAGGGGTTTGCGTGTTGAACAATTTTGAAATAAAAGGGTCATCGCTCGATCGTGATCTCGCGAGGGAGCGATGGTCACGATTGAGCGATGATCACATGACCTTCCTCGCCATGCTCGATCAGCAATGCATGTCGCTTATCCAGCATGGCAAGCAAGGCTGGATACCTCATTCATTTATTTAGGTGATGGATATGGCAGATATATAGTTTCGCTTGTGGACATGGGAGGATCCGCCCTTCGGGATTATGGATATCCAGGCTATTTCGCCCAAAGGTTAAACTTGAAATGCAATTTGGGGTGGGGTTTGAACATGGTTTCTATGGATGCATGTGGGTTTGCGTGTTTGGGAATAAAGCAAAGAAGGCATTGCTGCTCGACTGTAAGAAAGCGAGGAACCCTACTTTTGTTTCCAACACTCATTTTTTTTATGTAATATTTTGTGTTTTTGCGAGCTCCAATTACACAAACATATAAAGCAGTTAATCACCCAGTGGGAGTTGTGTGTCAAGAAAATTGGGCTTTTCGCTCCATTGCGACTCTTGCAACAATGGGGGTGAAACACTACCCCTTTCTCTTCACTTGATCGTCAATTAATGTGAACTACTAGGCATGACCATAAAGGAAGACATGGCTTTGATTTGTTTTTCATGTTACCCTGTGAGTTGTCTTTACATTTAATCCATGGATATCTGAACAATTTGTAATGATTTCTTAGATATCTTAGTTACTTCGTTCGTTTGTTAAATGTGATGCAGTTTCAATCTTTTTTCCATGCGGACTTACCTTTGTCAAACTAGATAGGGAAAGAGTTTAGACGAAATTCATTTGATATTGACGGATGTTTTTATGCCCGTGTCCCAATTTGTGGAGAAAATCTCATCAATGTGAAGACATTTGTGGAAATTTGGGAGGTAGAGAGAAGGATAGGAATAGGACGCTCTAGCTTGCAATTCCTTGCGCATCTGCATGGTTGGATGCATCCTTGCAGCATTAGGTCCTGGTCTGTTCAAATGTTATCTTATCCCGATGTACTTGCATTCTTGAATTTTTATGGAGAGAAAAATGTACCCTCCATTTTTATGAAAAAAAAAACGAGACTTTTTTAGTCAGTTGGTCCTTGTTCAACACTGTACGCGTTCTCGAAAATAGGGGTCCCTCTCACAAGCTAAGAATCGGCATACGAACGGAAATGAAGAGTATTACTTTGTAATCCGAAAATAAAAGGAATAGAACACAAAGATCTATTATGAAGTGTAGTACATAGAATGCACAAGTCTCCAAAGCCAATAAAACAGAACAAACATATTCACAAAACTGAAGTAAACCTCCCTACATGTGATTTTTGGGTTACATAGTAACCCAAAATGTGATTTTTGGGTTACATAGTAACCCATTGTAATCGGCTCGTGACCAAGAACTGACCAATGGGAGAATTTGTCGATTTTCTGCGCGGAAGACCAAAAAACAATACATGATTCCTGACTTCCCCAAATACAAGATGCTAGATGCATGTCATTTCACACAGTTTTCTTCACCAATAAAGTACACAAATCGTACACACAAATCGTACACACAAGGTAAATGTCTGTCCAATAAGCTGATTATGCCACGTAAATGAAGAGATGACATTGTTGCAAAGTCCTCAATTATCATAAAAGGCTTTACTTACATCTAATACCTTTTAGATTCGCATATTCACAACACAAAAGCTAATATAAGTCTCCAAAAGAGAACAATATTTAAGTTGGATTATGATATTTGGAGACTTTAATGCTTTTTTACCATCGGTTTTCACAACTTTTGAGAGTTGAGACTAGAAAAAATTATTCTTGAGAAAACGACGAAGTAGGAAAGACGTGATGTGTCCATTTTCCCATTCTTCTTTATTGTGACTTGTGCTGCGGAACCAACTTGAGGACACATGAGACATGCATGAAAGAACTTCTTCGGTAGTCCACAAAATTATAATGTTTCACCTATTACCGCCAATGTACATTTTCCCTCACATTGAAATATGCGCTGTGACGTTTTCTAATGGGATGTTCTCTCACTATGAACCGAATGTCATCCGCTCACCTGCCCAATATTTGAGGATACAAACTTCAGCAAACCTTTCTCTCCCTTGAACTGACCTGCTTAGCTGAAGAAGCATTATATTTATTGAACCAACTCGTCTGAGGCCTAGAGTTATCATTTTTTACTAATGACAGGGTTTATTGGGGAAATCTTCAAAATGAGATCTTCAGAAGAAAGTAAACCACTAGAATCCTTTTGAACATCATCTTGGTACAATATAATGGAACAATATTTGACAAACATAATATAGTTTATCAGATTTCAAATTTTGGGCTTCCTCTTCATCAACTTTGACTAATTCTATGTTTTTTTAAGCAAAATTCCCTTCTAATCATCTTCCATCCCGACTCCCACCCTCACTCGTATCCCCACCCCAATCCCTGTCCCTACCTCCATCCAGAACCCTATCTCCACCCGCACCTGTAACCCCACATCCACCATGTATACTTTGCCTACGCTTATGCCTACACCTACGCATTCGCCTACGCCATGAGAACAAATTTCAAGTCAAGACACGACGCAAGATGACAGAATGCAACACAACACAACATGATACGACATGAAATATCACACATCATCGTGGTCCACGCATATGCTGAAGTCTACATCTATGCCTACACCTAAGCGTATGACGACACGACATGGCATAACATGACGCACATAACAGGACACAACACACACACCACGAGAGAATAAGACAAAACACAATGCGACATGACATGATAACATCACACTCCAACAAACAACATGATAGTCCATGTTGTCCGTCGGGGAGGAAGAAGCAGCGGCGCAATGTACGCAATGGGTTCTATCCCTTTTGGACTACATGGCAACAAGAGCCTACTATAAGACAATACATGACATAAGACGACATAACACAACACACCACAAAACGATACGACACGATACTACACAACACAACATGGACATCACGTCATATGATATAGACACCATGTCACAATGACGTTAGACACGATGCGACACGTCATGACATGACAAAACACCATACACCACATGATAACACGACTCTGCATGTTATCCGTCGGGGGCGGAAGAAGCAGCGGCGCAATGCACGCAATGATTCTATCCCCTTTGGACTAAATGCCAACATACACGACATGACATGACCATACATAACGTATGACGGTAGAATAAAGCACGTCTAAAACTTCTACCCCGACTTCCACCCTCACTCTAGCTCCACCCCAATCCCTATCCCTACCCCCATCCCCACCCCGACCCGTTACCCCACATCCACCATGTATAATTATGCCTACGCCTACGCCCACGTGACACGACACGACGCATTACACAATATGTCATGAGACAACATGAAACATCACGTGACGGCATGATACAATATGCGAATGAACACGTGGACATGTGTACATGTGCACAATTGCCCTCACACCCCTCTCTCAATCCTAGAAATACACAAACACACACACACACACACACACACACACACACGCACACAAACACGCATGCACACATGCACACACA
>SZWC01001659.1:8184-42687 GCA_023375785.1 Penium margaritaceum
CAGCAGCAGCAGCAGCAGCAGCAGCAGCAGCAACAACAACAACAACAACAACAACAACAACAACAACAACAACAACAACAACAACAAGCATTATCTTATTGCAACTTTGACCAAACTTCCTCGACGCTCTTTACTCATCTTTTGCTTTCAACAAGTTACCATAAATTGTCTCAGTTAACCTGCATTACAGCTCTCAAGTTACCTGGAAATCTCCTCGTGTCATTAGCGCCATTTTCTTGATCCCTTTCCTTTCATTTTTTTAAATCTCTCTCTGTCCACCACCTCTCAGATCACCTTTTCCAAAAAGATCTTCCTTCTTTCGATGTGCCAAATCTAATTCATCAGCAACATCTCATGTCATCTGGTACCTCAGGAGCAGCAAATCTCTCAGACCACTACTGCAAAGTGATTTGCGCATGCTCCATCAGAATCAGCCAACAAAATTCAACCAGGATTTAAACAATCAAAACATAAAAATCAGTGCACATGGCTAGCTCAATAGAAAGAAAAATCTGGTTTGAGTTTATTTCTGTGCAAGTTGTGTAGCCGCTGAAACTGGATACCACTTTTTTTCCTACTCACAATTGAGCTAACAGGTGTAGAGGGACAGAGGTGCAGGATCAAAGGGCAAAATGCAGAGGCACAGGTGCAGAGGTTCAGGCACAGAGGTGTAGGTGCATAGGCATGGGCACAGAGGTGCAGGCATAAGGGTGAAGGTGCACATGCACATGTGCAAATGCGTAGGTTCAGAGGCAGAGGTTCAGCCTTGCAGGTGCAAAGGCACAGGTGCAGAGGTGCAACCGCAGAGGTATAAAAGCAGGTGCAGAAGCACAGGCGAAGAGGCGAATGCATATAGGTGCATGCACATAGGCCAAGTATAAAGGCGGAGACGCGGAGGAAAAGGCGTGGAGGTGTAGGCACAAATATGCAGAATCGCAGGCATGGAGGCATAGTTGTAAAGATGCACATGGTTAGAAGCAAAGGTGTAGAGGCACAGGCTCAGACGGGCAGGTGCAGATGCAACTGCGCAGAGGCACAGGTACGGAGGCGCTTGCACAGAGGCATCGGCATGGAGACTCAGGTGTAGAGGGGAGAGCATGAAGGCACAGGTGTGGAGGCACGGGCATGGAGGCACAGGTGCAGAGGCACATGCATGGAGGTTTAGGCATTGAGGTGAGGTGCCAAGGTGCTGGCACGAATGCGTGGATGTATAGGTGCAAACGCGGAGGTGAAGTCGTTGAGGTGCAGGTGAGGTGCAAGCAGGGAATTCTAGGTGTGGAGGCAAAGGCCTCCAGGCATGGACTCGCAAGCGCAAAGGCGTAGGTGTGGAGCTACAGTCACAGAAGCGCAGGTGCAGAGACAAAGGCCCGGAGGAGCAGGCATGGAGGAGCAGGCATGGAGGTGCAGGAATAGAGGTTCAGGCACAGAGCGTAGGTGCAGGCGTGCATCCGTGGAGGGGGGCAGGCGTAGAGGTGCAGGAGAATAGGGCAAGGCATGAAAGGGGCAGGTGCAGAGGAGAAGAAATAGAGGTGCAGGCGCAGAGATGCAGGTGCAGGGGTGTAGGCAGAGAGGCGCAGGTGCAATGGCATAGGAAAGAGGTGCACGCACAAAGGCG
The DNA here is from genome assembly GCA_023375785.1 of Penium margaritaceum. Lineage (NCBI taxonomy): Eukaryota > Viridiplantae > Streptophyta > Zygnematophyceae > Desmidiales > Peniaceae > Penium > Penium margaritaceum. The sequence continues at coordinate 9,800 of SZWC01001659.1, forward strand.
AAGGTGCAGAAGAGCAGGTTTAGAGGTGTAGGTATGGATGCACAGACGGAGAGACAAAGGCGCAGAGCCTCAGGGGTAGAGGTGTAGGCCGAAAGGTGCAGGCACAGAGGGGCAGGCGCGGAGGTGCGAGCACAGAGGAGCGGGAGCGGAGGCGTAGGTGCAGAGGTGCTAGCACAAAGGCACAGGAACAAAGGTCCAGGTGCAGAGGTGCAATCACAGATGCATATGTGCAGAGGTGAAGGTTCATTGGTGCAGGTGTTGAGGTGCACAAGCATTGGTGCAGAGGTGCAGGTGCAAAGGTAAAGGAGGAGAGGCAAAAGCAGAAAGGCACATGCATAGAGGTGCAGTGGTAGAGATGCAAGTACAAAGGTGAAGGCATAAAATTGCATCCACAGAGGCAGAACCGTAGAGGTTCAAGCACGGAGGTGCAGGCACGGAGGTACAGGCTGTAAGGCACAGGCATGAAGGCCCGGCCACAGGGGTGAAGGTGAAGAGGTATAGGCCCAGAGTCGCAGGTGTAAAGTGGCAGGTGCAGAGCGACAGGCTCAGGGGCCCAGGCACTGTTCTGCAGGTGCAGAGATGCACACAGAGGCCAGGTGTAGAGCCCCAGGAACAGAGGCGCTCATGCAGAGGTGAAGGCACAGGGGCAGAGGGTGCAGAGGCACAAGAGCTGAGGCGCAGGCGCAGAGGCGCAAGCGCAAAGGTGCAGGAACAGAAGTACAGGTGCACAGGCACAGGTGCAGGGTTTCAGTTGCAGAGGCATGGGTGCAGTGGTGCATGTGCAGTGGTGCAGGAGAAGAGGCACAAGCACACAGGTGCAGGCACAGAGGGGCTGGCATAGAGGTGTAGGTGCAGAGGGAGGGGGGCGCAAAGGCTCAAGCACAAAGGGATAGGCATAGAGGCACAAGCACAAAGGAGCGGGCAATGAGGCACAGGCAGAGAGGCGTAGGCCCAAGGGTACAATCGTAGGTGCGCACTCAAAGAGGCACGTCCTACATACACATGTCTACAGGTACAGAGATCCAGGTGGAGCGGTGCAATCAGAATGATGCACGCACACAGGCACATGCGTAGAGGCACAAACATAGAGGCAAAGGCGCAGAGGCTTAGAGAGGTGCAGGCACAGAGGCACATGTGCAAAGGTGCAAGCATAGAGGCGCAACCTCTGAGGCAACGGCATACAGGTGCAGGCATAGAGGCACATGTGCAGAGGCGGTAGTGCAGAAAGGCAGGCGCAGAGGTGCAGGCACAAAGGTATAGGCACAAGAAGGCAGCCGCAGAGGTGCAGGCAAAGGGACATATGCCCAGAGACGTAGGGATACAGGTGCAGGCGCAGACATGCAGGCGCATAGGTGCAAGCAAGGGATAGGTACAGATGTGCTCTTGAAGATGCATAGATGTAGAGATGTAGGCACAGAGGTGCTGGCAAGGAGGCGTAGGCGTAGAGGTACAGACGTTAGTGCTATTGTTGCAAAGGTGAAGATGTAGAGGAGCAATTGGAGAGGCAGAGGTGGAGAGGTACAGGTTCAGAGCCATAGTTGCAGAGGTGCATCTACAAAGGCACATGTGTGGAGGCAGATGTGCACTGGCAGAGGTGGAGAGATGAAGGCCCAGAGGCACAGTTCCAAAAGCACAGGCGTGGAGGCACAAGCCTGGAGGTACAGGTGCGAAGGGGCATGCATGGAGGCAAAGGCGCGGATTTGCAAGCCAAGAGGCATATGCGCAGAGGGGCAGGCCGACAAGTGCAGGCCTAGCAGTGCAGGTGGAGTGGCACAGACACAGTAGGAAAAAGAGAAGCAGTCGCACAGGCGTAGTGCCGCAAGTGCAAAAGTGCAATTGCAGAGGCGCAGGCGAATAGACAGACGCGCAAAGTTTTTCAATCTGAGGCAAAAGCGCCAATGGGTAGGCGGAGAGGCACAAGTGCAAAGGTGCAGGCACAGAGGCGCATGTGCAAAGGCGCAAGTGCAGTGGCATGGGCGCAGAGGCACAGGCACAGAGGTACAGGCACATAAATGCATGCACAGAGGCATAGGTGCAGAGGTGCATGCGCAGAGGCCTAGGTGCAGAGGGGCAGCCATAGAGGCGCATGCACGGCAGCGTAGGTGGAGGGATGCACGCGGAGAGGCCTGGGCGCAGAGGTGCAGTCTCTAAGGCACAAGTCCAGGGGCGCAGGTACAGAGGTGCATGCATAGAGTGACAGGCATGAAGGCGCGGGAAAAGAGCGACAGGTGCAAAGGTGCAGGCCTACAGGTTCAGGCGCAGAGGGATAGGCTTATAGGCATAGGCATGGAGGCTCAGGCACAATGGCCAAGTTGGAAAGGGGCAGGCAAAGAAAGACAAGAACGGAGGCACATTGGAAGCTGAGGAGGTGTGGTGGCGGTTGTGCAGTGACGCATGTGTAGCGTTGCAGACAGAGTGGTGCAGGCGGTGAGGTACAAGAGGCAGAGGCTCAGATACTCAGGTGTAGGCATAGAGGTACAGGTGCAAAGGCATAGTCACAGAGGCACAGCCACAGGGCCCCATGCACAGAAGCACAAGCACATGTTTGTAAGCGCAGTGGTGTAGGCGCATAGGCACAGGCAGAAAGGAGCAGGCACAAAGGCACAGGCGCAATGGGGCATGCACAGAAGCACAGGACCAGAGGCGGAATCGCAAAGGCACAGGCACAGAGGTGCAGGCGTAGAGGCCCAGGTACATAGGATCTCTTGCTAATGCACAAGAACAGAGTAAGCATAGAGGTGCTGGCACATAGGCAAAGGGGCGGTATCGTAATGTAGAGGCGTAGGAACCAGAGGTGCAGGTATAGAGATGCAGCTGCAGAGACGTATGGACGTAGGCGCAGATCCGGAGGTACACGCACAGAGGCGTATGTGCAGATGTGTAGGTGTAAAGAGGCAGAAGCAGTGACTCAGGCATAGAATTGCAGGTGTAATGGTGCAGGCACAGAGGCGTATGCGGAGATGCGCGAGCACAGGAGCACAATGACAACGGCACGGGCTTAGAGGGCCATCCACAAAGGTATAGGCATAGAGGCGCAAATGTTGAAGCACATTGCAAGGGCGCATGCACTGGTGCACAGGCGTGGAGATGTAGTCAGGCGTAATCCAGACTATGAAGGATCTTCTCCAGTCTGTGTGCCAATGAAGGATCTTGGTCCAGCTCGTATCTTCTTGGGAATGGAGATAGTGTGATCGCCAGTGTTGCACACTGCATGTGCATCAGGTTGGTTATGTTAGGACGCTGCAGGAGCATTTTGCTGACCCGTTGACCACAGTCCACTCTACATCCACGCCTATGATGCCTGCTTGGTAGAGGCTTCTCACATTAGCAGACCCATCTTGTCTAGGGGAGCCTGTCAATGTCACGACGTACCTCCGAGTCATTAGTTCCCTTATGTCATTTATGGTTTATCACCCCTAAAAGATACACTCTTCATAGAGTGTACATGTGTTAGTATCTCTTTGGAAGTTTCACGGTAACTTCATGGAATTTTCATTGTAAATTAATCTGCCATGTCTTTTCATACATGTTGCAGTGTATGCTTGAACACACAGAAGTTCTTTGAATTCATGCAATAAGTTTTTCAAGAGTTAATAAAGACCATGGTTTTTTTCTTCACAGCCCCATTTACAGTTTGCTGACAAAGACGTACATCTGCACTGATGCCTTAAAAGTGCCACTACTGTAAGGATTAGCAACGCCTAATAATGGACACGGAACTTGTAAGAACAAAAAACCCCTGACGTTACACTCTGGGTTGTCTGGTGTTTTTTTGTTCCTTTTCTGGGCTCCTTCTTGACCCCATGGTAGCGGGGCCAAGCAGGTTGCCTTGTATCATAGGGGGGAAGGGGGGGTTCTCATAACCCCCACTCACACAAATCACAAACCTCTAACTATCGATCAAACCCATTTCCGAATGACACTCAGGGTTGTGGGCTCAAGTTTTTTGCTTGCCTCGGCTCATCCCCCACTCACAGGGCTTGAAAAACGTCAACTCGCTTCGTTGATCATTGATCATGGAACATTGTCTGTTAGGATGTGTATGCTGGAAATAGTCTCTCATTGCATTAGTGTGTTAAGTACCCTTTCGACACTTGACCAGGATACACCAACCAGCTACACTTTGCTAATACAATCTAGCATCTGGGGGGGGAGGGGGGGGGGATATCCGGATCCCATGCTCCCCTCCCTCGGCCCCCCCAGACTTGAAATGTATCGGGAATATGTATATGGTCCGTGTATCTCGTATATGTGTATGGACATGTTAAAAAACACTAGTGTACGTTATACACTAGTGTCCAAAACTAGTTTTCTGTGCCATACACGCACCAGCTACACCTCCCCAATACACTCAACGGTTTGGGGGGGGGGGGGGATCCCGACTACGTGGTGTGCATTTTGACGTCTGTTATCCTCACCTTTCAATGTTGCCTATCTGTCAACAACCGTCAATCATCAATCGTCGATCATCGATCCACAATCGTTGTTTTCTGCGTACCGATAGATGTTCACGGTCCCCGGGTCGTGGATCGTCAATTGTTGTAGATGTGCGGTCGAGGAGTGGAGATACATTAGTGCATGATGTTTTGTTCAATCACATGAAAAAAAAAAATACACCTCCCAGCTACACTTTGCCAATACATTTTGGCCTTTGGGGGGCGGGAGGGACAATTGGATCCCATGCTGCCCCCCCTCCCCAAAAAAGCTAAAGTGAATTGGGATAGTGTACATGGTCCACGTATCTCATGGAAATGTGAAAGAAACACTGATACATATGATACGGTAGTTTCACGAACTAGTTCTTGTACCATGCACGCACCAGCTACACCTCCCAATACACTGGACAGTTTGGGGGGGGGAGGGGGGGGGAGGGGGGGTATCCCGACTACGTGGTGTCCATTTTTTTGGTCTGATCTCCTCACCTTTTGACATCGCCTATCTGTCGACTACTATTGATCGTTGATTTTCGATCATCAACTGTCTTCTATCCATAGATGGTCGTGATCCTCGATCGTGGATCGTCGATCGTTGTAGATTTGTGGTTGACGTGCGGAGATACATTAGTGCATGTTTTTCTGTTCCATCTCATGAAAAGTAAGATAGCTCCCAGCTACACTATACCAATGCATTTTACCTTTTTCTTGGGAAGGGGGGGAGGGGGATGGGATCCCATGCTCCCCCCTCCCCCCCCCTCCCCGTCCAAAGCTAAATTGTATTGGGATAGTGTACATGGTCCGTGTATCTCATGGAGAAAGACAATCGTGCAGTAGAAATACTAGTGTACCGATTTAGTCTGTGTACAATACACGTGCCAGCTACATTGCACCAATACACTTGATGGTTGGGGAGGGGGGCGGGGGGGGAGGGCAAGTTCCGCAGCTTGTCGCGAAGAAAAATACAATTGATTAATTGCAAGACTACGCTCAACAAGAGGTTTGTTTCCATTCAAAATCCAGAAATCAGAAAGTGAACATCCTCTTTACAACATAGTCCATTTCAAATGCTTGAAGACATATGAAGGTTTTACCTAGAATGTTATAAATGTTTTTTTCACCGTGAAGTCATAACATCCAATCCTTAAGACATAGGTCCAGTGTACATGGTTTTCCATGTGAACAGAAGATGAATACCTCTTAAGACAACTTCATGGAAGTTGCTCTATCCTACTCACCTAGTACAGTGATTGTGCTGTGTATACAATAGGCACGATTAACCATACCTCTCTTTTGTTCCTTAGGACTACAACGTGCGCAGGTGCTACATTTTCTACGAATTTTTTGTCTCAGTTCTTGTAGCATCTGCATTAGATCCATATGGAGGCTGAAGCACGTGTTTTTTTTGGTACGTTGTGTGTACCCGACGCCTGGGCTTGTGCTTTCGCAGCCGTCTGTAGATTTTTGATGAATACACTAACAGTGATTGGGCCCACGATAGCGATGTTTGTAGCCCATCCAGCTACATCTTCCTTATCGAAGGCACAGCTATCTCGTGGAAGACTGGCAAGTAGGATTGCATAGCACAGAGCGCGACCGAGACTGAGTATGTAGCATTGAGGACGGGGGTTTGTGAGAGCGTCTGGTTGTGTCAGCTCATGCAGCTAAGAGTGCACACCGGTTCCGAATCGCGATTCTATGAAAGAACTGGAACCTTGATTCCGATTCCAGCTCAGAATCCGAACCGCGATTCTGGTTCTAGAATCCTGACTCCTGAAGGAATTGAGATTCTTCACGGTTCTCATGAACATGTTAGGGTTTACCACCAAAATCAATGATAGCATGTAAATTTCACACGTGAACTTTACCGCCATACATTTTTGCCTCATCTCATTTTTCCAGTAGACCTTATCTTTGGGTTCCTCCACTTACATTCACACATGTATCAGGGAACATGTCAATTGCATAATCAGACAGTTCTTTTACTGGATGTCTGAGGCATAAAATTGATCTACATTGGACAGTTCTCTTGTTTTATGTCTAAGGCATACAATTCATCTGTCATTAACTGTTTGCAAAAGCATGTTGTGTGGTCTGTTTCATTCTGAACCATTAAAATTCCATATAGATTTGAACCATAACATTACCAAGTAGTTGCAATACAGTTCTCATACTTCACATGGCCATGAAAATCTGGAACATGAGAAAACCATGACATTGAAGCCAAGTTTGAAACATAACATTTGACAGGAAAGCAACTGAGTTTGAAACATGACATTGCAAAGCATGACACAACAATGACAGTGCTATGCTAGTCTATCAGTCGTCACCATCATCCTCATCATCGCCGTTGTCACCATGCCCCCCCACATCCATCCCCTCATCCTCCTCCCCCGTGTCAAACAGCCGCAACCCCTCCAACTCCTCGGCAGCCTTTCCCACCAATCTGGCCGTCTCCTTCCTCGTTGACTCATTCCTCCTCCTCTCTTAGTTTGGAGGCGACGTTGCTGTGGCGGTCTATGGGGAACTCCAGGAGGCACCTCTCGTTGGTCCATGACTTCATCATATGGAGGTTTTCCACGATCGAGTGGTCCAGTGAATGGCGGAAGTAAGCGATTCATGACTTCATCCGTGTGTCTTTGTGAGCATGCTCTCAAAAAAAATGAATGACAAGGATGAGTGTCGGGCACTTCGACCCGCTGATGTTGTTAGTGTAGGATTTGAATGGCTTCAGAATGAGGGTGAGCAACGCAATGGTCCCCCACTCCTCATCGGAGGGAGTCAGCAAGGTGCCATCTCGGCCATACCCACCCAACCATGGCACGAGGACTCCGCGGAGGAACAACATTCGACTGCACATGTCGAGCGTTGAGTTCCACCGAGTCTCCGTGTCAAGGTGCAAGGATTGGTACTTCACTCCTGCAGTAGCACACGCAGTGATGAGGGATTGCTCCCTCGGAGTGCTGCGAGTTGCAAAGGTTGCAATCTGCCAGGCCTTGGAGATGACCATGGACACGGCGGGGAGGGATAGGAGATTGTTCACAGCCAAATTCATGATGTGGCCGAGGCATCCTTGCAGTTGTAGTTGTTGCCACATGTGTGACAGTCTGCTCGTCCAGGATCAGACTGTTGCTTCTTGTACCGCCTTGTACTGCTTCCTCTTGTCGCCTGCTACTTTTCCCTCCTCGCCTTCCAACTCGTCATCATCGTCAGAATCAAGGGGTGGAGGTGGAGGTCGTGTCTTCTCCTCCTCAGCCATGGCGGCTGCTGGACAGGTTTGGTGCCCCGCACCGTAGGAGGCGGCAAGTGGTCGTCGGGACTTAGTTTGAAAAAACTCGCCATGCGAGTGAACACACCATTGATCAACGACGAGCAGTTCGGAGGTGCGTGTCTGCGCAGCTAGGAGCTTAGCGACAGACAAGCATTCGGCAGCTCATCCATCAAGTCATGTCCAACAGTAGTAAAAAACCTAATATGCCCATGTCCGAGGTGTCCGGTCAGCAGAAACAAAACTCATGCTGACAACATTGGCCACGTCAAGGTCAACGACAACATCATCCTAGGAAGGTACGCAATTGAACTAGCAAAGCATCCTCAACGACAATTCCTCGTGAAAATTCAAGTGCAGCGTCCTTCAAGTGGAAGCTGCGCTTCCACTTGGAGGAAACTGCGCTTATGCGTCCTGCGATATGACATGACCTGGCAGTCATCTGCAAGGTTAGAAACAGGTTCAACCACAAAAAACGCATGCAAACCTGTAGTACCCTTTGTGGCTTGTGTTCGATGCATGTATGTACCTCTTGCAACATGCACGAGGCATGTGCCTCATGAACCATGAGCATGAGCTGAGCTATCCATACAATTGTGCGTTCAACAGTTCAGTATAAAAGTGAAGGGCGGACTCGATCCGGCCTTAGCAGCAAATTATCCCCCCTCCCCTAGGGGACGAGGCCTGAGAACCGCGATTCCATCGTGGTTCCAAAATCAGAGAATCAGAACCGCGATTTCACCCTGAGAATTGGAATCGCGGTTCCTGAACCTCGATCCCTAGAACATGTGTGCACCCTTATATGCAGCAATTGCGCCAAGCCATCCGCTGCATCACCATCCATTGTGACAATGAGAGCACACACCGCATAGCAGAGCATGATGGCGTTTGTCAACATTGAGAATCACTTTATACGCGAGCATATGTCATGTGGTGATGTTTGTGTCATGGGTGTTGATATGCAACAGTAGTGTGCACAATTCCTCACACAAGCGTTGTGTAGCAGCAAGTTCAATTTTTTGTGATTTGTGCACCGCTCGTTCTGCTTCCTCTCTCCATCCACAGTTTTTGTGTCGCCCTACCTCGTGCCCCTTGTTGTGCACTCTCGTTGTCATCGCTCTATGTCCCTTGCTTGCTTGTGGTGACTAGCGTCTATGGGTCATGGGGGAGTGTTGTTGTGTTTGTTGTAGTGACCTTTGGACTTGTCGCCACGGCTTGCCCCGATGCCGAGACGCTCGACAGCTACTTTGACAGCATTAGCCTCAGCTGGCGTGCCCTCTCTAGAGTTTTCTCAGTGACCATTTCCCGGGGTCCATTTTCTGAGTGGCGCTCCAAACCCTGCTCGTTCACAATTCAGTCGCATAGATTTTCTATTTCTTTATCTGGTGTTTGTATTGGTTTGTCATTTGGAAAACCGAGGAGCTCATACGCCTGTCGGGTTCTCACTAGCTGTTTTTTTGGAGCTTGCAGCTGGGTTAATCTGTTTTCCACTGGTTTGTTGGAATTGTGTTTTTATCACACGCATGTGGGTGAGACTATCGATATTGTGCACATAGCTTACTATGATTTCTCGGCTCACGTCCCATGCCATGCAGACTCCTGATGAAGTGGAGGGTGCAGAAGACTAGGAGAGCAACCGCAAGTTCGGCAGTTGCCGAGCAGCTGCAGCCAGCCACCGGCAACGCTTGTCAGAGCGAGACCAGACGTCATCAGACCCGTCGAAAAGCAGGGTAGTTTATCAGAAAACTGAATCATGACCCTGACATTGACAGGTGCTTCTTTTCACTCACTCCTCATATTCTTTTGACTGTTTTGGCTATCTCCATGTTTGATTCTGTTTAGCAGTTAGTCCGTAGCAACATTCTCTGTCGGAATGCTGTTGGGATCTTGTCCGGCTGACCAAGAGGAGCATGCCAAGTATTCGGCTGTGGTTTCCCTCACCTCTGGAAGGTGAGCGACATCACCACCTCTCACGTGCATGCTTGACGCGCGTGTGAGAGGTGGAGGAGGCCGATCGATTGGCATGCTCGATCCATCGGCCTTACTACACAGAACCTGTCCCCTTTGTCTCAACTAACTCTTAACACACCTCCGTTTTGCTTCCCATCTCTCTTATTCCGACCGCAGTGTCGTGCTCCACGCAGGTGAATGAGGGAAGAGATTTAGGGTGTTCCTTTTTTGGTATCAGAGCAGAGGAGCTAGAGCTTGTTGTGCTGTGCATGAGAAGTGAAGTACGATCCTGGTAGGACGCACTGAGCAGCAGCCACAATGGTGGATGCTGCACCCACAGTAGTGGTGGCAGCTACGCAGAAAAACAACTACAGCAGCGACGGCGCATAGCAGCAGGTAGCAGCAGCAGCCAGCGGCTACAGCAGCGGTCAGCAACCGCAGTGGCAGTCGCTGCAGCCGTGGTGGTGGTGGCAGCTGCGCGGAGCAGTAGCTGCAGCGGCGGTGGTGCGCAACAGCGGGCTGCAGCAGCAACCAGTAGCCACAGCAACGGGGAGCAACTATAGCGGGGCGGCAGCCGTGGACTCCATCAGCAGCCAGCCGCAATGGCTGGAGCCACTTTTTTGCAGTAGCAATGATAGGTCGAGGAAGGACCACCCACCACGCCAGCAGCAGCGGCGGCGGCAGCAGCAGCAGTAGCGGTAGCGGCAGCTTCAGCAGCACCAGCACTAGCAGCAGCAACGCCCACAGGAGCAAGAGTCACAGCACCACTCTGCCGTCGGATCTGTTCTGGTATTCCTCTCCCCCTTGCTTGTTGGGCTCCCCTCTGCTCCTTGGTTGGGTGGGGGTGGTTCAGGTTCCCACATGCAACCTCACGGCCTCTCAAATGTTTCCCACATCCACTGGGACGGGGGAAACGCTGCCGGACTTTTCCTCTGCAGCCGTGGGGAGGGCGTCCATCCACGGCTCCCAGGCTAAAAAGGGCCTTGACACAGATCTCCATGCCCACTCGGGCGGGGGAAACGCTGCCAAATTTTTTCAGCAGCGTCTGCCATTAAACGGCAGTGCTAGCAGCAACGGCACACGCTCGTTTCATCCTATGCAACAATGCCCCAGGACGCACCTGCTGGAGTCGACACAGCCAGCTACACCATGGATGCTGCCACTGCCACCTCCGGCGTGGTTGGCGGCACAATGGGCATGACACGGGACGAATTCCCATCTAGCCTTGGCCCACTGGCACGCGGCCTGCGCAAGCTGCGCGAGCAACAGGCTCAGTGGGCTGAACAGATGGCCAAGCAGATGGCTGATCTATTCAAGCTGTTTTGAGACGCAGTCCAGCCACAACAGTAGAAATACCAGTAGCAGCAGTAGCAGCAGCAGTAGCAGTAGTAGTAACAGCAGCAAGAGCGTCAGCAGAAGCTGCTTCGTGACGTAGGGCACAAGGGCAAGATGTTTGTTGAGGATGTGGTTACAGCTGATCTTGAAGCAATTTTGGGAGCGTTCAATTCTGAGCCGTTCGACGAATCAGAATCAGACGCTAGTGACAAACAAGGCATGCTACGCCTGCGCCTCACACATTTGGGGAAATGGTGTCGGGCTCGCTCAGCGCACAAAGGAGCACCAAGTAGCGAAGCATACCCAAGCGACACTCCCAAGGCAACCCCAGACCCTGTTTCCTTAGAGGACCAGATGCTACGTACGAGTCTGGTGCTGGGGGAAGACCACCCGTCTGCATCGCCCGAACAATCTGCCCCGGCAGCTCTGCCGATGGCAAAGCCCCCCAAGTGGTTAGAGACCAAACCCCCCGCCTACCGGCAGGAGGACATCTACACCACCTAATGGCCTGGGTTCTACATGTGGGCAATCAGCGAGGGGGTGTAGCCGTACTACACCAGCCAATACCAGACCACTGACCCCAGCAGACGACAACCGCCGCCCGCGCTGCTGCCCGTCTCCACAAGGCTGTCCCGAAGGAATACATCCTCGACTTCGACCCCTACCTTGGTGATCCCCGCACCGCCACAAGGGCTCACCTCCATGGGGCCTCGATACTGGCAACCACTGTCTTCGAAGGCGCGACCATGGCAACGACATCACAGCCCCTCTCGGACTTCAACTTCTTACGCCAGGGTGCACAGGAGACATCGGTCGACTACTGGCGGTGGGCGATGCGGCTATACAGGGCCCTGGGGGAGAATTGGCCGGGTCGGCTCATGGAGCTCAACACCATCAGGATCGATGTTACCCACGAGTACGCCCAAAAAATCGACAACTCCAGCCAAAAGAGTGTCCAAGAGATGGTCGACATAGGTTTGCTACTGTCCTGGGACACTAAGGACTCTCTACACGTGGCATGAGTTGGAGTAGCAAATGACGCCCGACATGGTGCATCAGCCGCAACCGTCACAATAGTCCAGCTAGCACGCACATTCCCCCTCTTCTCTCGCTAGATGTCGCAGTCGATGGCGGCAACCGCAGTAGCAACTGGCACAGCTATGGTAGTCCAAGGGGAGGCACAATAAGAGGGGTGGCAAGGATGGAAAGGAATAAAAGACTCCTAAGCTCACCCAGGGGCAACACTGGGAGTGTTATAACTGCGGGGGAGCGCATCGCTACACGGAGTGCAAGTTCCCCAAGAGCTGGAAGAAGATTGTGGAAGGCATGCAACAAGTGTTCGAGCAGCGTGAGCGCACCTCTGCACACTCCACACCAGCGACTGACCCACAATCTCCACCAGAAGCTAACGTAGCCACGGAAAGCACCAGCAACCTGTCACTTTTGGAGCCACAGCTTGCGACGCAGGCCTGCTACATCGTCGAGCTTTGCCAGCTCCTCAGACTCACCACTCAGGGAGGTGCGAGTTCGATGACTGAGCCAAGGGGTCCTATTCCTAGGTCTGTTGAGTCCGTGATGTGCATTCGTTAGTGCGCTGTTGAGTTTGTGGAGTCGTTCATAGGACGTGATGATGCTGGTCTGTCTGATGTCTTCACCACTGTCTGCACAGGTCGCGATGACTTGTCAAACAGGAGCAACCTGCCCCTTATCCCTCACATGACTGTGTGCAGCACAAGAGTGTGGTCAGAATGCAACTGACGGAGGTCAAAACGGCCAGGTGTACGGGACGGGAGAGTCAGAAACGCAGGAGTGAGAGGAAAACTTATGGGGCAGAGCTCCCTAATCGAGCCCACCCATCGGCTGGTGAGTTGGAGCTCGCCGGCGCTCTCCAATACGCGAGGGCACAATGCCACTCGCAACCTGCAAATGCACACATATTCACGATGACTTATGTCCCAACCTACGTCTGTCAAAGCTAACACACGTTCATAAGAAGGACAAACAAAGGCCACCAGGACATGCCAGACCAAGAATAAATGAGGATGACAATGGAGTGTTTTGCAACAGAGATGGGGGTGCTGCAGCCACAAGAGAGGTGACGACCAACGGATCTGGCGGGAGTGTCACCTGTGGCTGGTTGCAACTGCTTGCCACCTGTCGGACTTGCGTTTGCTCCCCCAGTCTTCTGTACCCTCCGCCTCATCAAGAGTCTACAAGGCAATGGACGTGATCCGAGAGGTCACAGTATGCTATGTACACAACATCACTGTCATGGCTTGATGAGTCACACGCACGTGTCGCCTTTGCAACTCAGCAACCATCTGCTGAGCAACCTTTGTCCACGGCCTGCTCTATAAGCAGATGTTCAATCACTTCACCAGAGTGTGTGACATTGGTCACCTGGATCTTAGATTCTGGTGCCAACCATCACGACATGTCACCGCCATGATTTCATGGTACTTCGTCCTCTTGACTCTGCGCGGTCTGTGCATACAGCTGTCGAGCATGATGTTCTCGTTCAGGGTGAAGGTGTGGTGCAATTCCATGGGCCGTCAGGGCCGCTCTACATCTAAAATGTGGTGTACGTCCCTGATCTAGAACTATCTGGACATGCATGCACGTGAATGGGTCTAATTGCCACATTCACAGGTGAGGTAAGAAATTATTAGGAAGCTTCCTAACCTTGCTGCTGCTGATGTGGCGACACTGTCCAGTCAGCTAGCGCACTAGTAAGCAAGCAGGTACAAGAAACAGCAAGGATCAGGCTAGGGAGACGCACAAAGTCTCATAAGCTCCAATAGCTTAGTAATGCAGAGAGAGTTGACAACTGCCAAGCACACAGCATAAACATCTGCCGCGGCACACGGCGGGTGACGCACGCGGCAGTGTCAGTTTGTCCTAAAACCGGCTCAAAACTACTGTTTCGGCGGCAACTATGCGCACACGCATCCAAAAGCAACACCGTCTGAACCTAGAGATGCAGAATCTCAAGCCGGACGCTACGACTGGTCAAACGCACAAGTTCGGCATCGATCGGTGGAAGGACAATGCAAAACATGCACATCGGGCTGGAGAGCCAGTCCACCGAGAAAACTCTAGCGTCTGCAGAAAATTTGCAGAGCACCCCAGCAAGCACCCGGGACGTCGTGGCAGCCATCTGGCAGCTGCTGGTGGATGGATCCACCAACCGGCAGAGCTCCGGCGCCAGCTGGGCCCGAATCAGGGATTTGCACGAGCATGGACACGGCCGAGTGGCCACAGTAAGCTGTACAAATGGACGGAAATAACTCACATCACAACACTCCCCCATGACCCGATGGTACGCATGTCCATACACGTGCAGAACTGACACAGGTGCACAACAAGATGCTCAACAGTCAATGCTCACACACCCCACTCTCAGCCACACTCAGGCAAGGGACGTAGCCCGACAGAACGAATGGCCACCATGAACTTTCCACGCGCAAGTGCCTTGGTCAAGAAGTCAGCCCGCTGCATGTCCGTGCCGACCGAGATGATGGAGATCACCTGTCGCTCCACAAGATCACGCACAAAGTGATGCTCAACAGCAATGTGCTTCGTGCGTGCATGAAACACACCAGATTTCTCTACAATGGCAAGAGCACTCTGGTTGTCACAGCGCAGAATGATGTAAGGCACAGACTGACGCAACTCACAAAATAGACGATGTAGACGCACCGCCTCAGCAGCCCCAGCCCCCAGAGCAACATACTCAGCCTCTGATGAGCTACGTGCGCTACAACCCTGCTTACCACTGTGCCACGACACAGCGGTGCCACCAAGTAGGAACACGTAGCCTGTCCGACTGTGCCCATCAGGACTCCAAGCCCAATCACTGTCTGTGTAGCCGTCGACTACCACCGAACACTACCGTCGAAAGCAGAGTCCGAGGTACGGTGTGGACACCACATACCGCACCACTCGCACAGCAACATGAAGGGCTCTCGCCCGAGGACACTGTGAAAACTGTGCAAGGAGGTTGACAGCAAAGACAATGTCGGATCGTGTGGTAGTGGCTAAGTACATCAAGGAGCCAATCAGGCGCAAGTACAGGGTCACGTCCACTGTCTCCCCTAGGTCTGTGGGATCATCCACCTTCAGAGCATCCTGCCCGTCAGGTGTGATGGGGGTGGAGGCTGTAGAAACTGCACCCAGAAGGTCAGCAAACCGCTCCCCCACAATGTGGGCGTAACGTGCCTGATGCAACAAGAGTGTCTGTTGCTGACGATCACGCACGATCTCCATCCCGAGAAACACAATTGCAGGACCAAGGTCCTTCATCCTGTCGGGAGTCTGGAGAACTACCTTGGCCTCCTTCACGGCCTCCATAGAAGGAGACGTAATCAGAAGGTCGTCCACGTACACCGGGATGACGGTGAAGCTCTTAGCTATCCTTCTGAGAAAGAGGGACGGGTCAGCGTCACTCTGTACGTAACCGGCACGTGTCAGTGTACCAGTGATCTCCAAGTTCCAGCACCTAGGTGACTGTTTCAGGCCGTACAAGGCCTTGCGCAAGCGCCAGACCTTGTCACCGACCTTGAATCCAGGTGGCTAGACCATGTAGATCTCCTCCTCTAAGGTTCCATGGAGCAACGTGTTGTTCACGACCATCTGGTGTAGCTCCCAGTCATGGTGAGCAACAACCCCGAACAGAGCGCGAGCGGTGGTCATGCGGCCAACGGGTGCAAAGGTGTCAGTGAAATATACTCCCTCAACTTGCGAGAACCCCTTGGCCGTCAAGCGAGCCTTGTAGCAATCCAGTGTGCCATCAGGCTTCACCTTCTCGCAAAAGACCCACTTCGCCTGTACAGCCTTCCGCCCAGGCAGGAGGTCGACAAGCTCATAGACACCGTACTCACGGATGGCTCTCAGCTCATCCTCACAAGCAGCACGCCACACGTCTGCATCGTGAGCTGAGAGTGCCTCCTTCAACATGCCTGGATCAGGCATCATTGAGGGAGTGCTCCGAGTGGCTAAGACACACGCCTCCGGACTCGGTCTGACCACGACAAGGTCGGCTGCGGCATCGCAAGCGACCAAGAACTCTTGAGAGACCAACTCATGGCCGACATGACATCCTGGGTGCACCTCAGTATAGTCTGCCTGGACACTCAAGCCAAGGGCCTTCGTGCCAGGCTCGCCACTCTAAAGACTACGAGTCAGACGTCTAGGCGCAGAGTCAGCAGTCCGCTGAGCCCTAGAGGCCAATGGTCGAAGGCGACAACCGGGCTCGCGGGAGTAGCCCAATGCAGCGCTCGCATCAGGCTGTGGGGAAGGCTGCTGAGCCAGAGCCGTAGGGGATATGGGTGCATGCACGGGAGTGGGTGTGACGGAGGGGACTGACACTGGTACGGGATCAGGTGTGCCAGAGGGGACCGACACTAGTACGAGATTCGGTGTGCCAAAGGGGACCGACACTGGTACGAGATCGGGTGTGCCAGAGGGGTCTGACACCGGCATAGGATCAGGTGTGCCAGAGGGGNGGGAGTAGCCCAATGCAGCGCTCGCATCAGGCTGTGGGGAAGGCTGCTGAGCCAGAGCCGTAGGGGATATGGGTGCATGCACGGGAGTGGGTGTGACGGAGGGGACTGACACTGGTACGGGATCAGGTGTGCCAGAGGGGACCGACACTAGTACGAGATTCGGTGTGCCAAAGGGGACCGACACTGGTACGAGATCGGGTGTGCCAGAGGGGTCTGACACCGGCATAGGATCAGGTGTGCCAGAGGGGACTGACGCTCGTACGGGATCAGGTGTGGCACAGGGGACCGGCACAGGCACGAGATCGGGTGCACCAGAGGGGTCTGAGACCGGAACGGGATCAGGTGTGCCAGAGGGTACTGATGAGGCTACTCGACCCACAGCCACGATGGCCGGATTGTCACCAGCCGGAGACCGGACTACAGGTGAGGAGGCCCAGCCGGACCCATCCGCAAGACTAGACTCCCCCATCCGCCGGGAGGCCACACAAGTAGGAACGTGGTCGGCGGCCAGCGACAGAATGCTAGACAAGTCGCGGTAGGTGAGAGCCTCAAAGAAGACAGCATCTCGAGACTCGACAATGCGATGGCGAGCAAGGTCCCAAAAACGCCAGGCCTTCGACCGCGGGGAGATGCCGAGGAAGGTACACATGCGTCCCCGAGGTGAGACCTTAGACCCCTGCTGGTCCTCGGTGTACCAGACACAGGCAAGGGGGCCCCAAATGCAAGCGAGACGGAGATCAGCACGATGGCCGAACCACAACTCGTACGGTGTGACATGGTCTAGAAGTGGACCATGTGGCAAGCGGTTCCAGACCCACGTCATGTAGGAGAAGCCCTCAAAGGCAAAGGAATCTGGAAGACCGCACTCAGACCACATAGCGCGAACCGCATCCTCCATGGTGCGGTTCCAACGCTCAGACACACCTTTCTGTTGTGGTGTAGCAGGGGCGGAAAGCTGGTGAAAGATACCGTGCTCGGCAAGGTAGGCATCCATCTCGCCTAAGAACTCGCCACCACGATCTGAGCGGAATGTGTGCAGGGTGTGACGAGACTGACGCTCAACCATCACAAGCCACAGGTGGACCGCCAATGCGGCATCGCTCTTGTGGCGGAGGCTGTAGACCCATCGCATCCGGGTGAAGTCATCATTCAGGGTGAGAACATATCGACCCCGATCAGAGAGAGACTCGACTCGGAGAGGACCGAGAAGGTCCGAGTGGACCAACTCTAGCGCGCGCAGTGCCCGGGAGGAGGAGTCAGGGTAAGAGCAGCGATGCATCTTACCCTGGGCGCAAAAAAGACAGTTGGTCTTGGACGGCTTCTCAAAAGAAGCTGCGACAAGACCGAGGACTGGCTGAGTGCGAATGAGCTTGGACACAGTGTCCGAGCTCACATGGCAGAGGCGACGATGTAACAAGCGCTGGTGCTCAGTGGAGAGAACACTAGTGAAAAACACTCGCGCAGAGGAGAGAGGTGGAGAAGAAATAGAGGGAGTGCAACGAGACACACAATACAGATCATCAACAACAGAGGCACGAAGCACGATGGCGCCTGTGTCAAGAGCAGTCACTGTGGAAGAGTCAGCAGAGTGCTCAACAGTGAGACCCATCCTGGTGCATGCACGAACAGAGAGCAGGCTGAGCTCAAGAGCAGGGACAAAGAGCACATCAGAAATGTACAAGGGGCCAGACGGATCATCAAACCGTACAACTCCAACTCCCTGCACAGGCAACGACTGACCAGACCCTGTGCGAACAGACCGAACGGACGCAACGGGACCGAGCACAACAATGTCACTACGATGACAGGTCATGTTATGGGTGGCCCCAGAGTGAATAATCCAGGTGCCACCCGGCTCACGACCAGTCGTCGACACTGAGCAACGTGCCACAGAACACTCTGCCTCTGCTGGACGCTCAGCAAAGGACTCGGGACAACGACGAACAACACGAATCTGTGACTCATCAAGCCAGTCGGTACTGTCAGGTCCATCCTCATTGCAAGCCAACATAGCTCCACCACAAGCATCATCACGAGCAACAGACGCAGTAAGGCAAGCAATGTCGGGACCACTTTGTTGTGACAAAATACTCACACCTCCCTGAGTACAAAGCGTTAGTAGCTGATGAAGCTCCGCAATCGTGCGATCCCGAGGGTCCAAATCACTGCTGCCGCCTGATGAAACGGATGTGTCTGCTGCACTCGTGGTCGCGACGCGCCCAGTCCGTGTGTCACTCGAAGAAATCCGATGCGTGTGCACCACCTGAAGGCCGCGCATGATCCGAGTCCAATCAAGGGGCTGCTCACACTCCGTGTAGCGGTGAGCGCCTCCATAGTTGTAGCAGTGGACAGAACGTCCACTGCCACTACTCGTCGGCTGCTGTTGCTGCTGCTGCTGTTCCTTCCCACGTTGCTTCTTCCCCTTCTTCCACTGTGCGGCCGCTGCAGCGCCCTTAGTGTGGCCGCTCGGGGTAGAGGAGGAGGAGGAGGAAGCGGTGGAGGTGGGATTGGTGAGCAGGGACAGAGGCGTAGGAGGGGTCGCTGTCACTGCTACAACAAGTAGACTCTGCTGATGGGCGATGGCAGCCTCATGAGCCGATGTGGCCTGGATGAAGTAGCGATGGGCCCAAAAAAGCAGCTGTAGTGACTCTGACAACTCAGAGAGAGCCACACGATCAAAGCCCGTAAAGAGCTCCATGTGGTCCAAATGCGCCCCCATCATGATGGTGTCGAGCGCCCACAACAACGACCCGCCACCGGTCCCAAGGCGCGTGTAAAGGCGCATCGCACACCTCTAGTAGTCAGCTGCAAGCTCCGTGGGACCCTGACGGAGGGAGTGAAACTCACGTAGTCGGGCCACCCTCGTGGCATGGGTCTCCGCAACGAGAAGTGTCAGGGCCAGCTCCCAGACCTGGCGCGGATCTGCTCCAGTCCCGGTCCCGGTCTCACCGAGAAAGGGTCGGATGTCGACCACAATCTCACGCGGCATGGCGTAGAGGAGACCCCGCATTGCTCTTGTTGCTGTCTGGACCTGGTGAGCGTCGCGGGTCTGGTACAGGCTGTGGTAGTAGGGCCAGACACCCTCAGGATCGGCCCACACCTGAAACAAGGTCTCCCAGCAATCGAAGCCCTCGTCACTATCATAACAGGGTGGAGGTGTCTCAAAGTCCTTCGGTCGCCGCTCCGTGGGGAGGGCGACCTCAAGCTCGGGAGACGGTGGACGGGGTATGGGGAGTCCACCAGTGAGAGAAACACCACCAAAGGTGAACGCTGCTGAACGACGTGGCTGATCCTAACGGCGAGACGGTGGCGGAGTGGGAGGCTGTGATCCCAAACATAACTCACGGATGCGCTCCTCAAGCACACGAATCTCGTGCTCGTGTGAGTCATTTTCAATCTCCTCGTCATCCCAGGTGTCCACCTGTGATGAGTGATGCTGAGGCCGCGGCGTTTTGTAGGGTGTAGACTACTGAGCAGATGGTGCAGCTCCAGAAGATCCTCCAGGTGGCTGTTGTGAAGCTATCGAACGACCCTGCAGTGACTCCGTGATCTCCTACAACGCGTTGAACTGCCTCTGCTGCTTCCGGCGCATCTCGTCCTGCGACCGACGAAGCTCGTCGATCATGCGGGACTACGACCGGGGACTCATAACGCCCGAAGAGGAGGAAGAGCGGTCAACGAGTCCTTTGTCCTTGTCACGGACTGGCGCCATCGCAATGCTCAGTATGGGGCCGAACGTGAAAAGTACTCCAAAGAAGAAACTGACAGTGTTTCTTGAGGAGTTGAAACTTCTAGAAAAATTGACGTTTTGACCCCAAAACTGCTGACGTCAGCAAGTCTATGATGACGTTAGTGTTTTTTATGCTAGCAAAAAAAGCTAGCATTTTTTTTGCTAGCGTTTTTTACGCCAGTGATGTTTTGTTTTTTATGGAGGTCACGCGAACCCCGTGTGACCGGTGGGGGTGACCTTGTCACCCCCTGCTCGCGGCTGCACATGAGCTGCGCAGACCTCCGCAGTGCCACGCAGGCCTGCGCAGTACTGTGCAGTTGCTACGTAGCTGTGCAGCACTGCTATGCAGCAGTAGTGCTGCGCAAGCTTGCCGCTGCTGCTGGGGCTGATCTGCTGCTACGGCGGATCTGCTGCTGTGCTACTGTACCCGCTGCCGCTGCTGCAATGCTGCAGCTGCCGCTGTTGTTGTTGCCACTGTTGCTGCTGTCGCTGTAGCAGCTGCAATGTTGCTGCTGCGCTGCTGCTGCTTCGCTACTGCTGCTGCGCTGCTGGTGCTGCTTGCGACTGCTGATGTCGTTGCAGCTGTAAGCTGCTGCCATCGCTGCGCGCTGCCACTGCTCGCACCCGCCGTCGCAAGCTGCTGCTTTGAGCTGCTACTCCTTTGTTCTTTCTTTTTTTTTGTGTACAAGCTAGCAGCTAGACACGACTGCTGCTGCCACCCGGTGCTTCTGTTGGCTGGCGTGGCTGCTGGATCTCGTCACTACCGCAGCTCCACTTGCTACGGTGGTGGCGATTCCCTGGTGACGTCGCTGTTGCTAACGTCGGCTGCGGCGGGTCCCAGGATGTGGCGACGGTGATGACTCTCACTATTGCTGCCTGTGCTGCGTATCTGCGGCGCACCTCAGCAACAGGGATCTCGCTACTCTGATACCATAAGAAATTGCTAGGGAGCTTCCGAACCTTGTTGCTGCTGATATGGCGACACTGTCCAGTCAGCTAGCGCACTAGCAAGCAAGCAGGTGCAAGAAACAGCAAGGATCAGGCTAGGGAGACGCGCAAAGTCTCATAAGCTCCAATAGCTTAATAATGCAGAGAGAGTTGACAACTGACAAGCACACAGCATAAATACATGCTGCGGCACACAGCGGATGACGCACGCGACAGTGTCAGTTTGTCCAAAAACCGGCTCAAAACCACTGTTTTGGCCGCAACTCTGCACACATGCATCCAAACGCAACACCGTCTGAACCTAGAGATGTAGAATCTCGAGCCGGACGCTACGAATGGTCAAACGCACAACTCCGGCATCGATCGGTGAAGGGACAATGCAAAGCATGCAAATCAGGCTCGAGAGACAGTCCACCGAGAAAACTCTAGCGTCTACAGAAAAACTACAGAGCACCCCAGCAAGCACCCGGGACGTCGTGGCAGCCGTCTGGCAGCTGCTGGTGGATGGATCCACCAACCTTCAGTGCTCCGGCGCCAGCTAGGCCCGCATCAGGGATCTACACGAGCATGGACACGGCCGAGTGGTCACAGTAAGCTGTACAAATGGACGGAAATAACTCACATCACAACAGCCACAATCTCCATTTGCGCCACTGTTGAAAAAGTGCTCCATGGCAAGGTAGTTGGGGACTTGTATCACGCCTCCGACTACCCTATGTCTACCGCCATCACAACATCCCCCACTACACATGTGTTGGTGAACGACACGCTTGTTGTGATTTGTGACGTTCTTGTACAGTCTACTGTGACCACTCGGCCGTGTCCATAATCATGCAGATCCCTGAGGCGGGCCCTGGTGACACCGGTGCGATGGCTGGTGGCGGACTACCAGCTTGGAGCTGGCCGACTACCGTTCCAAAGCCCCGGACACTGCCGGGACTTCCTGTTGTTTTTTTCTACAGCTTGCAGGAGTTTTCCGGCGGACTGGCCATGAGCCCGATTTGCATGTTTTTGCATAACGTGTTCACCATCTGATGATGGATGCATGCATGTGACCGGTCGTAGTGTCCGTAATCTGATCCTGCACGTCTAAGTTCAGACGGCTTAGCATTCTAACATGTGTGCACAGAGTTATGGCCAAAACAGTGGTTTGGGCCGGTTTTAGGACAGCGCTTGGATCGCCCCGTGCGACACCCGCTATGCGCCGCGGCAGGTATTCATGCCATGGACCTGTCATTTGTCATTCCTCTCTGCAAATGCTATTGAAACATTCAGACACTTTGCCCTTTGTCCCCTAGCCAAACTCTTGCCGTTGAGTACACGACTTGTGACTGTCGTTACCGTCTGATCAGGCACTGACGCTTGGTCAACGGGAATATTGGTATCAAGCTTCCTTGCATCTTCTCATGGTATCAGAGCGGTGATACAGTTCTCATTGAGCTGCGCATCAGAGACGCAGCAGAGCAGTAGTAGTGAGAGTCACCGCTGCTCCAGATCCACTAGGCCCCGTCGGAGCCAACCTGTCGTCGTCAAAGCAGCCCACACCCATCACGTGAGACCGTAGCAGGGGCGTTGCCACCGTGCAATCAACAGCACAGCAGCAGAGCAGCAACAGCAACAGCGGCAGTAGTAGCGTCGTAGCATTAGCTACAGCAACGCGTGGCGGCTGCAGCAAGTGCAGCCGCTGTCCGCAGCCGCAGCAGCGGCCGCGGCAATAGCAACTCAGCGGCAGCAGCGGCGGCAGCAGCAGAGCAGCAGCAGCGGCGGCAACAGCAGCACAGCAGCAGCAGCGGCAGCCGCGACGGCAGGAGCAGAGCAACAGCAGCTATAGCAATAGCAGCGCAGCAGCGGTAGCAGCAGCAGCGCGCAACGGCGGCAGGGAGCAACATCCGCAGCGCGCAGCAGCAGCAGCGGCATTACGCAGCCGCTACTGCCGCTGCTCCGCACGCAGCCACGCAGCTGCTGCTGCAGCTGACAGCATAGCTGCAACAGCAGCTAAGCGGAAGCTGTTACGCAGCTTCGGCGCAGCTTCCGCGTAGCCGCCGCGGAGCAGCTGCACGCTCGCGCAGAACCACGAGAGAAAGAAAAAAAAGGGAGGGAGTCGAGCTGACGTCCGTAATTTTGCTTGTTGATGTCATCAGGTCGTGCTGACATCAGCAACCACCTGCTGACGTCAGCACCATACTTGGCCAAATTTTTGGCCGGACGGTCAAAAATTGCCAACGTCTCAACTTCTCGAGAAACGCTTACGCTTTCAAAATCCAACAAACCTGACCTGTCGACCCATACTAAGAGGCGACATGAACTCGTCTGACAACAAGGGGGAGGGGACAGGTGATCCCTCCTCTTCTGATGGGGTCCTGAGCCCACGCTCGCAGGCCATTCAGGACGTGTGGAGCCAGCAGGATGAGATGTGTCGCCTACAGTGGGAGCAGACTGATGCCATCCGCACGTTGACTGAGCTTCTGCGTGCCCAGTCCATGTTCCCACGGCAGGTTTCCGAGGGAGCTGCCGGCGTTGCGATCTCTACACAACAGTCGGCTCAGGCACCCATGACAGGAGGTAGACCCAACCCATCACCTCCTGACCTCCTGGATGATGATCCATTCATGCCAGGCATCACAGGCGACTCCCCGGATCATGAGATTTGAGTTCGTCAGGAGCGCCTCCGTCAGCTGCATACGGGCACCAGATCTCCTTGGTTTCCTCTGATACGATCGTCACCCGACTATCCCGGTGACTATCCCCTTCCAGGAGTCTTCCCCATTTCTCGTCCTCCTCAGCCTGCGGTTGCTCTCCCCATGGAGCGGCAACCCAAGGACTTTGAGACACCACCTCCACGGTACATCACTGAGGACGGCTTCGACTGCTGGGAGATCCTCTTTCAGGTTTGGGCTACTTTGGAGGGAGTGTGGCCCTACTACCACAGCCCGTATCAGCCTACACATCCAGCACAGGTGCTGACAGCAGATAGGGCGATGCGCGGACTCCTCTATGCCATGCCACGCGAGACCGTCGTAAATTTCTTCCCCTTCCTTGGCGAGGCCGGCACAGGCACCGGCGCCGATCCACGCGGAGGTTGGGATCTGGCCTTATCCCTGTTGGCTGTAGAGATGCACGCCACTTGTGTAGCACACATTCGTGCCTTCCACTCTCTTTGTCAGGGGCCTACACAGCCTGTAGGCGATTACTGGCGACGCGCCATGCGCATCTATACGCGCCTTGGGACCTCAGGAGCCACACAGCTGTGGGCGCTCCGTACGATGATGCTCGGAGTTCGCCTTAAGTACACTGACATCTTCATACGGTACAGCGAAGCTGTCCTCGAGCCCTTTTCAGCCACTCTGCAACTTCTCCCCTGGGCACATCAGCCCTTCCTCCACATGACTTCAGCCCGCGAGGCAGCCGTGGTCCATCAAGATACTTCTCTTGCTGCAGTAGTCGTCGCATCACCACCATCTTCCCACCTACAGTCTCCTTCTTCATCCTCCATCTCGTCCTCATCTTCCTCCTCCTCTTCAGCCCCGCCAACACCCACTCAGACACATGGTGTTGCAGCAGCAGCTCAGGGAAAGACAAAGAAGGGGAAGCGTGGATCAGGTCAGCAGCAGTCACAGCAGCAGACGTCATCCAGTGGTAGCAGTGGATGTTCTGTTCACTACTACAACTGCGGAGGCGCCCATCGCTACACCGAGTGCCAACAGCCGCTCGACTGGGCGCGCATTACTCGTGGGCTCCAGGCTGCACACGCCCTCCGTTCCACGTCCAGCACGTCACCCTCGCCATCCGCCGGACGCGTGGCGGCCACGACTGCAGCTGTTCCCGCTTCCTCACCATGGAGGATGCGGTTCGCGCTATGCGGTCTGAGTGCGGTCTCCCTGAGTCCTTTGTCTTTGAGGGTTACGCCTACATGACTTGGGTCCGGAACCGCCTCCCGCACGGTCCGCTTCCGGACCACATCACACCGTATGAGCTCTGGTTTGGACACCGTGCTGACCTTTGTTTCGCTCGCATCTGGGGATCCCTGGCCTCCGTGTGGTACACCAAGGACCAGCAATGGTCCAAGGCCTCACCTCGGGGCCGCTTTTGTGCCCTCTTAGGCATTTCCCCGCGGTCGAAGGCCTGGGGATTCTGGGACCCTACTCGTCGTCGCGTCAATGAGTCACGCGACGCGCTCTTTTTTTAGTCTCTCACCTACCGTGACCTGACTTCGATCACGGCACTCTCCGCCACACATGTTCCTACTTGTGAGGGTTCTCGATGGATGGGGAAGACTTCTACGCCAGCAAGCACCTCTCACCAGGCTAATGTGTCCGTTCGAGCCCCCTTCACCTCTCGGTCTCCGGCCCTTGATGACCCGGCGATCATCGCCGTCATTCCAGAGACCTTGCCCGTAGAGCCAATTTCACGCCCCACAGGTGCCCCAGCTTCTGTTCCCGCGCCTACTTCTGCGCCCGTACCTGCGTCTGCTGGCACTCCTGTTTCTGTGTTTGGTCCAGTCTCACCTACTCCCGTATCTGCTCCTGCTGGCACTCGTGCCTCTGTGTCAGGTCTAGTCTTGCCTGCTCTTGTTGTCACACCCAGCCCCGTGTCCCCCACACACGCATCTCCTCACACAGCATCACCTGCATTGCCTAAGTCCCCACCAGCTGTAGTCGTGCCTGTCCCTGAGCCTGAGGTGCATCCCTCGAGCTCCGGTTACTCCCGTGAGCCCGGTGGCCGTCTTCGACCACTGGATTCCGGAGCTCAGCAAGCATCGGGCCGTGCACCCAGGCGCCCCCCTCGCAGCATCGCAAGTGGTGACACCGCCACAAAGGCCCTAGGCCTGAGTGTCTGCACTGAACTCACAGAGGTACATCCAGCGTGCCTCGTAGGGCACGATCTCGTCACTCCCGAGTTTCACATCGCTTGTGATGCAGCAGCTGATCTTGTGGTCGCCAGGCCTAGCATCGAGGCGTGTGCCCTTGCCACGCAGAGCTCTCCCTCTATGGCGCCCGACCCGGGCACACTGAGGGAAGCTCTCTCATCACAGGATGCTGACGCTTGGCGCGCTGCCTACGAGGATGAGCTTCGTGCTGTCCGAGAGCATAGAGTCTATGAGCTTGTCGACCTTCCGCCTGGGAGGAAGGCTATTCAGGTCAAGTGGGTCTTTCACAAGAAAGTGAAGCTACATGGATCACTGGAACGCTACAAGGTCCGCTTGGTCGTCAAGGGGTACTCTCAGATTGAGGGCGTCGATTACATTGACAGTTTTGCCCCTGTCGGCCGGATGACCTCAGCTCGAGCTCTGTTCGGTATAATGGCTCAGCATAACTGGGAACTGCACCAGATGGACGTGAACAATGCATTCCTCCATGGTTCTTTGGATGAGGAGATTTACGTGGCTCAACCACCAGGCTTTGAGGATGGTGACAAGGTCTAGAACTTGCGCAAGTCCTTGTACGGCCTCAAGCAGTCTTCGTGGTGTTAGTACCGGGAGATCACCGGCACTTTGACTCATGCGAGATATGTTCAGAGCGAGGCAGATCTCTCTCTCTTCATCCTACCGACACCTGAGCGGTTCACCGCCATCCTTGTCTATGTCGATGACCTTTTGATCACATCTCCATCCCTGGAGGCCGTGAAGGAGGCCAAGGCTGTCGTTCAGACTGCCTACAGGATGAAGGACCTCGGTCCTGCATCGGTGTTTCTTGGTATGGAGATCGTGCGAGCTCGTAGACATCGGACACTGTTGTTGCATCAGGCCCGATACGCACGAATCGTGGGGGAGCGTTTCAGCAACCTCCTTGGTGCAGTGCCCACCGCTTCCACACCTCTTACACCTTATGGGTAGGATGCCCTAAAGGTGGATGATCCCACACAGCTGGGGGAGATAATGGATGTGACCTTGTACCTCCGTCTCATCGGATCTCCGATGTACCTGGCCACTACCACACGTCCTGACATCGCTTTCGCTGTCAACCTCCTCGCTCAGTTCTCGCAGGCTCCACGTGCCAGAGCCCTTCACGCGGCTATGCGAGTGGTACGATACGTGGTCTCCATACCGTACCTCGAACTCTGCTTTCATCGGCAGTGTTCGATGGTCCTTGACAGCTACACTGACAGCGACTAGGTGTGGAGCCCAGATGGACGCAGCCGTACTGGCTACGTGTTCCTGCTCGGCGGTACCGCCCTGTCTTGGCGTAGGGGGAAGCAGGGCTGCATGGCACGTAGCTTGTCGGAGGCAAAGTACGTTGCTTTGGGCGCAGGGGCTGCTGAGGCGGTATGGCTGCATCGCCTGTTTCTTGAGCTTGGTCAGTCAGTACCTGCCATTGTGCTTCGCTGCGACAACGAGAGTGATCTCGCCATTGCAGAGAACTCCGGTGTCTTTCACGCTCGCACGAAGCACATTGCGGTTGAGCATCACTTTGTGCGTGATCTGGTGGAGCGACACGTGATCTCCGTCATGTGGGTTGGGACCAACATGCAGCGTGCTGATTTCTTGACGAAGGCACTAGCTCGCAGAAAGTTCCTGGTGGCCATTCGTTCTGTTGGGCTTTGCCCCATGCTTGAGAGTGGTTGAGTGTGGGATGTGTGTAGGTGTCCCATCTGTTTTACACACACTATTGTACTCGTCCCAATGCTGCACGTGTATGGACATGCATACCATTGGGTCATGGGGGAGTGTTGTGATTTGTGACGTTCTTGTACAGTCTACTGTGAACACTCGGCCGTGTCCATACTCATGCAGATCCCTGAGGCGGGCTCTGGTGACACCGGTGCGACGACTGGTGGCGGACTACCAGCTTGGAGCTGGCCGACTACCGTTCCAGAGCCCCGGACACTGCCGAGACTTCCTGCTGTTTTTTTCTACAGCTTGT
This sequence comes from Penium margaritaceum, assembly GCA_023375785.1. Classification (NCBI taxonomy): domain Eukaryota; kingdom Viridiplantae; phylum Streptophyta; class Zygnematophyceae; order Desmidiales; family Peniaceae; genus Penium; species Penium margaritaceum. Next base: position 37,828 of record SZWC01001659.1, read on the forward strand.
AGGAGTTTTTCGGCGGACTGGCCATGAGCCCAATTTGCATGTTTTTGCATTGCGTGTTCACCGTCTGATGATGGATGCATGCATGTGACCAGTCGTAGTGTCCGTCTTGTGATCCTGCACCTCTAGGCTCATACGGCGTAGCATTCTGACATGTGTGCGCAGAGTTATGGCCAAAACAGTGATTTTGGGGCGGTTTTAGGACAGCTCTTGGACCGCCGCGTGCGACACCCGCTATGCGTCGCAGCAGGTATTTATGCCATAGACCTCTCATTTGTCATTCCTCTCTGCAAATGCTATTGAAGCATTCAGACACTTTGCCCTGTGTCCCCTAGCCAAACTCTTGCCGTTGCGTGCACGACTTGTGACTGTCATCACCGTCTGATCAAGCACTGACGCCTGGTCAACGAGAGTGTTGATAATGTAGGTAGGCGGAGGCACTATGCTAGCAAGCAAGTAGGTGACAAGCAATGGAGTACGACATGGATCGGGGAACGCTCACGACTTAGAGAAGTGAGGGAATCAAGACACAGCTTAACGAGAGTAAAGTGTATGCGAGGTGGTGAGAGCCAGTTGACCGGGCCACCCACGCGAGACACTCGTCGTGGAGCCCGGCCGCCACCCAGGGATCGAACCCGACCCTGGAGCGAACGAGCTCCAGGCGGTTTCTCACACGCCGGCACAAGCCGGACGTGTGGTCCCGAGGGATCAGCAATCCGGTTCACCACTCTAGGAACATGCAAGTGTTCAATCAACTAACAAGCATGCAACCTTACAAGTTGTATCCCCTTTTTAGCATGTGAGGGGTATCACTAAACTAAGGCATGTGACAAGGCTGGTGCTGAAGCCACCACTCGGCAGCTTGATGGAGGCATCTCCATTGTGCACTTCATGTTGCACCACAGTCTTGCACCAGGGAGCCTTAATCCAGTTTAATCACCTGCAGTGGTGAGGTGTGTGCATGAATGGAGACAAGAGGGCACTTGCGCGTGTTTGTGACAATAACCAACACTCCCCCATGACCCACAGACGAACAGGCCTCACACACACAAAACATAGAACGAGGCGAACATCACAGGAATCACATCAACCGGCGGCATCACGAGAGCGCAGCAAGCCAACAGCATGCACGGCCGCCTTGAACATTCCACTACTGAGCGCTTTGGTGAGAAATTCTGCACGCCGTTGACGAGTGTCGACCCAGACAACCTGAACTTCCCCAGCAGCAATGCGCTCGCGTACAAAATGATGCTCAATGTTGATGTGCTTAGTGCGAGAGTGATGCATCCCATTGTGCTCAGCAATTGCCTTCGCACTCTGGTTGTCACAGCGTAGGGTCATGCAATGAATGGGAACACGCAACTTCTGCAATAGGCGGGACAGCAAAACACTCTCACACGTACCTGCACCCAATGCCACATACTCTGCCTCACTGGAGCTCCTGGCAACACAACCCTGTTTTCCACTCTTCTAGGAGACTGCAGTCCCCCCGATGAGGAAGATGTAACCAGTGCGGCTGCGAGCATCTGTGTCATGTGCCCAGTCGCTGTCTGTGTAGCCGTCAACGACTACAGAGGGTTGAGCACGGTAGCAGAGTCCTACGCGTGCAGTGGACAATGCGTAGCGGACGACGCGCAGTGCAGCCTCAAGATGCTTCCGTCGAGGCTGCTGGGAAAACTGGGCAAGGAAGTTGACCGCGAAGGCCACGTCTGCCCTGGTGGTGGTGGCGAGATACATGAGGGAGCTGACAACACTGAGGTAGTCGGTGATGTCGACAGGCTCCCCCAGCTGTGCTGAGTCCAGTGACTTCAGCAGGCGCTGACCTGCTAGAGTCATCGGTGTGGACGCGGTGGGAATGTCAGTGAGCAAAGGAGCAAAACGCTCCCCCAGTGTGCGTATGTACGCAGCCTGGTGCACATGCAGGGTGCGACGCTGACGATCACGCTCAAGCTCCATTCCCAAAAACACCCGCGTAGGACCTACATCCTTCATCTTGTATGCAGACTGCAGCAGGTCTTTCACTGACTGGACAGCTGCCAGGCTGGGTGAGGCAATGAGCAGGTCATCAACATAGACCAACACCGCCACAAACGGCTCTGAGGGGGCGCTCAAGAAGAGCGCTTGATCAACCGTGCTGCGACGGTAACCTCCCTGCTCAAGAGTCGAGGAGATCTCCATGTTCCAACATCGCGGCGACTGCTTGAGCCCATAGAGGGCTTTGCGCAGTCGCCAGACCTTGCTCGTGCCATCGGTGAAGCCCGGGGGCTGTATCATGTAGATCTCTTCATCGAGCTTCCCGTGCAAGAAGGCGTTGTTGACATCCATCTGCTCCAGTTCCCAGTCGTGCTGGGCGACGAGGCTCAAAAGTGCTCGAGTCGTGGTATATGTCCTGACCGGTGCAAAGGTCTCATCAAAGTCAACGTCAGAGATCTGGGAGAACCCCTTTGCTGTGAGACGTGCCTTGTACCGGTCGACAGTTCCATCGGGCTTCAGCTTACGCCGAAAGACCCATCGGGCGGAGACTGCCTTGCGACCTGCAGGCAAATCCACTAGCTCAAAGACTCCATGATCTTGGAGGGATGTGAGCTCCTCCTGCATGGCCTTCTCCCAGAGGTCAGCGTCTTCTACCTCACGAGCCTGCCGGACAGTGGTGGGCTCAGGAGGGAGAGTGGGGAGGCCAGCGGCCACAAAGCATGCAGCGACATAACCGGCGACAGAAGACTCAAGAGCACTGTGGAACTCGTGGGCTACAAGAGCATAGCCAACTGCAGAGTTTGGGTGTACAACGCTCACAGACAGGCCTAGTGCATCAAGGCCGGTGGGGCGCACTAAAGGACCAGCTGTGGAGGATGTGGCTCTGGAGCGGGTGACTCGTTGTGAGGCAGTGGACGAGCCTGCCGGGAGAGACTCAGCAGGCGCCCTAGAAGAGGAGGGCTGAGAGGGCTGAGAGGAAGGAAGAGCACGAAGTCTCCCCCCACGAGTATAAGGCTTTGGGCAAGGGGGCCGGGCCTGAGGCGCATTGCCTGCAGTGGTGTCAAGCACTGGAGAAACTGTAGGGCCAGGAGATGAGGTGGGAGTAGAGTGAGCAGTGGACTGTGCGGGAGTGGGTGCCGAGTGTGAGGACTCGGGAATGGCGGTAGACGGCGAAGACACAGGGCTGCCGACTGAGGACAGGGGTGACTCAGACTCCGGGGAGGGCACTGAGGCCCCCGACTCAGAGGAGACTGAGTCTTTGTCACTGTCCGTAGGAGTGACAACAGGGGACGCTGTGTGAGAGGGAGACGTGGACGCACGGAGATCGGAGGCTGGAATAGACCCACCCCCCCCAAGCCGACGAAGTGAGGAGAGAGAAGACGGAGGAGGGACAAGGGACAAGTCACGGGGAAAGACATCCTCAAAGAAGAGGGCGTCACGCGACTCGATGACACGGGAACGGTCGGGTTCCCAGAAGCGCCACGCTTTAGACATGGCAGAAATGCCAAGAAACGTGCAGAGGCGCGCACGAGGACTCAGTTTGCCATCACGAAAGTCCTCTGGCAACCAGACAGCGGCCACACAGCCCTAGACACGAGCCAGACGGAGGTCAGCACGGCGACCGTACCAGCGCTCAAAGGGGGTGATGTGACGAGGAAGGGGACCGTGTGGGACACGGTTCCACACCCAGGTCATGTAGCACATGGCCTCGAAGGAGAAGACGGGAGAGAGGGAGGACTCGCTGAGGAGAGTACGAACACCATCAGCGAGGGTGCGGTTCCAGCGTTCAGAGACACCATTCTGCTGGGGTGTGTAGGGAGCCGAGGGCTCCATACACACCCCACGAGAGGTGAGAAAGCGAGCGGTGGGACCCATGAACTCGCCACCACGGTCACAGCGAAAGACTTTGAGCCGGCGACCACAGGCCAGCTCAGCCTGTGGTAGCCACGACTCAAGTGTGGGACAGACGTCACTCTTTTGCCGAAGGGCAAAAACCCAGCGCATCAGAGAAAAATCGTCTGTGAGACAGAGGACATAACGTCCGACACCCCCAAGGGCGTCATGGGCAAGAGGTCCCATGACGTCAGCGTGCAGGAGGTCAAGTGGGTGAGACGTGCGAGACTCAGACGTGGAGAATGGGGAGCGGTGCATTTTTCCTTGAGTGCAGTCGAGACAGTCAGTGGGGCAAGGTGCAGAGAACGTGTCGGCATCAAGGCCATTCACAGGCATGTCCCGAAGCAGACTGTCAATAGCGGCAGTGTGAATGTGACAGAGACGACGATGGAGCAACTGTGCATGTGCAGGAGTGAGGGAGCGAGCCACATGAACAAGAGCAGTCGTGGAGGGATGCGGTGCAAACGAGGGCACGCGGAACAAGCGGTCACAGCGAGTGCCACGCAGTAAGACACGACCAGTGGTGCGATGCATAACCGAGGCAATACCCCGACTGGATGAGAAGTCCATGCCCTAGTCGTCGAGAGTCGTAACAGACAGCAGACTGAGCTCAAGAGCGGGTACATAGAGAACGTCAGGGAGGAAGAGCTCCCCCCCAGGGCTAACGAAACGGACGACACCGACACCCTGGACAGGGAGGAGGTGGCCAGAGCCAGTGCGTACAAAGCGAACAGAACCAACAGGACCCAACGACACAAACGCTGAACGACAGGAAGTCATGTGGTGGGTGGCCCCTGAATCAAGAATCCAGAAGCCACCCGTCACACGGACAGACACAGGATCACGACTCACAGCGGCAATGGCAGAATGAGGAAAGAGGCGCTGACCACAAGCGGCAAGGTAACGAGGGAGATTGTACGACTGCCAATCCTCAATCCATGGGACGTCAACTGGGGGACACCCCTGAACATGACCGGGGGGGGGGTCCACGAAGAG
>SZWC01001659.1:60157-65157 GCA_023375785.1 Penium margaritaceum
ACGCACGCACGCACGCACGCACGCACGCACACACACACACACACACACACACACACACACAAGAGCACAGGCACACACGCACCCAACACACAGAACACCTCCACATGACACACCCGTTACCAACACTCCAGATGCTACCACTAACACTCCAGATGCTACCAACAAAACTCCAGATGCTACCAAAAGCCCAAACGACAGAGACCAGATCGGAACGTGCTGCCACACAAGCCATGCTTGTGCGCGGCACCTCAGCCACGCCACGACCGAGCGCCGACTCGTGCCCCCACCCTCCAGCCCACCAGCTTCCCAAGCAGGAGAAGCCACCCTCTCTTGACAGCCCGACCCAGTGAGCCTGACTCGCTGAGACTGGCAGGCAAGCTCATCACTCATGCACGCGCGCTCAACAAGACTGCCGATTTCATCCGCAATAAGAGCTCCAGCCTGAGTGTGCAGGCTGGCTAGGATGTCCTTTTTCGAAACAGCTCGGCGTCACACGCCGAGTTGTGACCGTATCCACCACGCCGCCACCAACATCCACCTTGGAGAACAGGGCAGGCGTGCACCGAGCACGACACATGGGAGGAAGAAAACGACGCGGCAACATGACATCATCTCGCCACAGCCACCCAACAAGGTCCCAGAGCAGCCAGCGAGATTACAGGACGCAAGCTCCGAGAACAACGACAAGAATGGGATCGAGGCAGCAACCAACAGAACGGGCAGGAAGGTCTGGGACAGGATGACAGGACGGGAGAAAGCAAACGGCACACGGCTCAGGATGGAAGGCAACGCATGCCTGAGAATCATGCAAGAGGGAGGGAGGGAGAGAGGGGGGGAAGGGGGGGGGGAGGGGAGCACGGCATGCGCACCTCAAAAATGCCATGCAGCTGGTGCACGGTGTAGTTGTAGAGAAACACTGGCATGCCCGGCTGGATGTTGCGAACAGACTCATGGTACTTTTGCGGCAAACCTGCACTTTAACGATGGAGACAATTGGCACAACTTCAACGACGTGAGGGAGCTCTACCATACTCAACCATGAGACTGCTGCTGCCGCAGCCGCAGCCACTGCTGCTTTTTCTCCTGCTTTTTTAATGCTGCCTGTTCATTGACTATGTTCTTCTGTCTCAACGGCTGCTATTCCTACCACTGCCACCAAGCTTAACTACAACCTCAATTGTCGCCGCCACTCAAACCAACGACGTGGAGCCAATCCTGCTGCCCCTGCCAGGAGACCCGTTACAAGCCGCCGCTGCTCCTGGAATTGCATCACGGCCGGGTACCAATGCAGCTCCTGCAGAGATGGAGCCAAGTTCGCGACTGCGTCACTCCCAAGAGGCAATCCCAGAGGTGGCATGACCTCTCCGTGCACACTCCCTGAGAAATAACGCAAACCCCTGCGTCGTCATGCGTGCCAGTACTCTGCGGAGCAAGACGCCTCCTTCAACAACCGGCCTGAGCCATCTACGCTCGCTTGTTCCAACTTCGAACACATCCAACTAAAGAGGAGAAGAGGACGCGTGGGAAAAAACCCACGTGAGCCTAAACCTCCGCACACAACCAAGTGGGAGTGCCCAGTGCCCAGACCACGCAAACAAGCCGCTGCACAGAACAGCAGGAACCCCACGGGAACACTCCCAGCCGTGTGACCAACGTGGAGGACACCAATTCCGCGACGCTGAGACGCGAGCCCACTAGCGGCATGGCGGCCAGAGCTTCTTGCAAGTGCATCGCTTTGTAGGCGCAGAGGTCATACTGGTTGTGGCCTCGTGGGCCACGTGAGCCTCCTACGAGAGAATTGCGGACAAGAGCAGGTCGGCATCAAGCCCAGCCGCAACTAGGCGCAGGCGCACGCGCCATTGCAGGTGGAGACGCAAAGATGGACGCGGACGCAGGCGCGGACGCAGACGCAGACGCAGATGCAGACGCAGACGCCAACACGAACGTGGACGAGGACGGGGATGCGGACGACGACGCGAACGACGAAGACGCAGACGCGGACGCACCGAAGAGTTCTCGGCGGAGGTCGTCGTCCATGGTCTCGTTGTTGCACACGAAGATGTAGCCCGCCAGCGGCTCCTGCAGCGGAGGCGCGTCTGACGGCGGCTGCATGGACGCTCGTCTCTCTCTCTCGCTCAGCACATCGGGAGCCCTCGAAACCCTAGTGTTCGCCATTGCGCTCGATAACCCGCGGCTGACGCCGCTGCAACACCGTGTCTTCCCCTGTGCCGCAATACCAGAAGACGCCGCCGTGCACTGATGAATGTCCTATGAGAAGGCTGACGGTGAGAGCTGGGGGCTGGCTGCAGCTACTGCATGGGTTGCTGAATTCGGGTTGGGATGAACTCGGACAGAGGTGGATGGGCGAACGAGCGGGCAGGGCTGCTGCATGGAGACGGTTGCGGCGCTCAATCAGCCACGGCACACACACATGCCCCAACAAAGCATTTCCGCGACCCTGGCTCCGGAGCTCCCAAATCAGCCAGGCAGTACCCAAGTGACTGCACACCTCGCCAAAACCCTGCAGAACCTGCCAGCTGATCACACCCCCCCACAAAACTGGAGAGCACTACCGCTTGGGAAGGGTTGGGCGACCTCAACGACAGCCTATTGCTCAGGAACGGCCAGAAGCAGGATCCGAGGAGCTCGCACCGAGCTCGCACGGTTCTACCACCAGCGGCTGTGGCAGAGGACAAAGAGGAGCAATTGGTGAGGGGGGGTGCGGCACAAGACGAGTGCGGGGTGCAGCAGCGCAAGCTCCGTCGCGCAATCGCACGCTTGAGGCGTGAGTTGGCGGTGACTGGCTCTCACCTCACCTCACCTCTCGCACCATGACGGGGTCTGTGTGCCCCCTCGTCCCACTAGATGGTCATGTCCACTGCCTGGTATAGTTACGAGGGATGATTGCAGTTCTGAGCGTGGCTGAGGTTATGGTTAGTTCAGAAGGGGAAGAGCGCGGGCTTGTCAGCTGCTGCATGGCATGTTTGAGTGTGCTGCGTGGGTGCGAGATGTTGATGCTGCACGTGACGCATCAGCGAAAGCGGCAGCCCTTGTGCTCTGCTGGATTTGCTGGAACTGCTGTCGCAGCTACTGATGTCGCCAAGTCGAAGGGTTGCGCTGTCGCGTCGCAGCCTTGCTCTACCCAGGCCTGCTGCTCGCTGCGGCAACCGCAGGTGACATCAGAACCCACGATACTTCCTCGCTTGGGCTTAGGTTCCGGCGGAGACCATGACAGGATGACGGACATGTCGTCATATGGCACAAATGAAAAATCTTATCATTATCTTTCCAACCTTACCTTTGTTAAAATGTTTGAGGTCGCTTTGTGGACGCGGAGTCACTTGTGGCTCCGGCATAGCGGCGCAATCTGCGTACTCGATCCCCGAATGTCACCGCAGGCCAGGTGGACGCCCAAGCCGCCGTAGATTGCATGCCATGCTCACGACCAATCGGAGCACATCTGGACTCCGTGCTGACGACGCTAGCGATTGACGAGGAGATTCCAGGATGGCGTTTGCCTGCCTCCCGAAATGACGCGCTATACTTTCAGGTGTACCTGCGAGACCTCGTCGCACACCAGCGGAAAGCAGGGAATATCTAGGTGGCTTGCGATTGGACTTGCTTCTTATGCACACCAACATGTCGCTTCGTCATGATGTTGCCAACGTGCAGGACGCTTCGAGCTAGCAAACGCCGCTTGAAACAACCAATTTCGAAGGCGGTGAGGACAAGAACGCTGACGAGTTCGTGATGCCTGAGAAAAACGGTGCCTATTTTACGCTATGGCAACAACGGGTCCCATTATTTCGCTATGAGCGATACAGGTTTAGCACATCTATAGACATCAGAAATGTCTAGGCTAATTGTACATCTTGATCAAAGCAAGGTAGATGAGTTATAGCGCAGGTGGCCGTCAACATCATGGATCAGCGGCCGTTTTACGGATCTGGCCATGTTAAGATCTCTTACGTCTGCGGCCGACCAGCCTACACCTCTTACGTATCTGGCCTACTTTGGTGGTTGACTCACAGATAAGGCCAACTTTGTTGCTGTCTTCACCTACTGCAATGAAGTGAAAGTGTAGCGTGGCAGTGCCACGCCGACCGGTCGAAGGAGCCACGTGGCTCGAGCGGGGTCACCTGGGACTGTGGGCGGTTGGAAGGGATGGCTTGAGGGTCGGAGACCCTCAAGCACCGCGGTTTTGGCCTAGTCGGCCAAGGATTCCGTCCAATCCGCTACAGAAAGAGAGGGTCTTACATATTTGGCCGTCGTTTCGCCACTATGTCAGCATGCTCTGACAGCCTCGAACGTCGCATGTGCGATGTCTGACGTGTGAAAATAACACAACTGGCGTGTTCAGGTGGGGGGGGGGGAAGAAGATGGAACGCTCAATAGTTCTTTTGAGGGTGCGTTTGGATGTCACCAGACGGTCGGGACCACTCGGCTGTGTTGTCAATACAGCCGGAATCGACGCCCTGTGGGACTCATCATCGAGAAAAGCGCTACATCGAACAAGCCCTCCCGTCGATCCATGTGTTGACTACATCAATTGTGTGGTCAGCGACCGACGTGGAGTGACTCAAACAGGCCCTCAAAAACGTCAAATCGCAACCTAATTTTCCGTGGAAACTCTCATCTATCCCATTTGTTGCAATCCCTTACACCATGAGGGTTTCCATTTGTCTCCTCTAAAATGTAATTAATTGAAACTTCAAGAACAAAACAGTACTTTAAACTATAAAACGCATCGTTCACTTCCTCTTTTCAACAATAAACGAAGAAAATAAAAAAGTATGATAACAATGTTTCCTTATCAACATAAAATAAAACATTTATGAAAGTATAAATGATAATATTTACTTCCATGTAATGATGTATTTACATGTACATGTACATATGCATTTACATGCACATATACCTACACATACATGATTACATATGCATATGCATGTACATTTCCAAATGCATATACGTATCCATTTACATAAACATATACATCT
>SZWC01001659.1:67657-88125 GCA_023375785.1 Penium margaritaceum
ACGTATATGTATAGGTATATGTATATGTATACGTATATGTATAGGTATATGTATATGTATACGTATATGTATAGGTATATGTATATGTATACGTATATGTATAGGTATATGTATATGTATACGTATATGTATAGGTATATGTATATGTATACGTATATGTATAGGTATATGTATATGTATACGTATATGTATAGGTATATGTATATGTATACGTATATGTATAGGTATATGTATATGTATACGTATATGTATAGGTATATGTATATGTATACGTATATGTATAGGTATATGTATATGTATACGTATATGTATAGGTATATGTATATGTATACGTATATGTATAGGTATATGTATATGTATACGTATATGTATAGGTATATGTATATGTATACGTATATGTATAGGTATATGTATATGTATACGTATATGTATAGGTATATGTATATGTATACGTATATGTATAGGTATATGTATATGTATACGTATATGTATAGGTATATGTATATGTATACGTATATGTATAGGTATATGTATATGTATACGTATATGTATAGGTATATGTATATGTATACGTATATGTATAGGTATATGTATATGTATACGTATATGTATAGGTATATGTATATGTATACGTATATGTATAGGTATATGTATATGTATACGTATATGTATAGGTATATGTATATGTATACGTATATGTATAGGTATATGTATATGTATACGTATATGTATAGGTATATGTATATGTATACGTATATGTATAGGTATATGTATATGTATACGTATATGTATAGGTATATGTATATGTATACGTATATGTATAGGTATATGTATATGTATACGTATATGTATAGGTATATGTATATGTATACGTATATGTATAGGTATATGTATATGTATACGTATATGTATAGGTATATGTATATGTATACGTATATGTATAGGTATATGTATATGTATACGTATATGTATAGGTATATGTATATGTATACGTATATGTATAGGTATATGTATATGTATACGTATATGTATAGGTATATGTATATGTATACGTATATGTATAGGTATATGTATATGTATACGTATATGTATAGGTATATGTATATGTATACGTATATGTATAGGTATATGTATATGTATACGTATATGTATAGGTATATGTATATGTATACGTATATGTATAGGTATATGTATATGTATACGTATATGTATAGGTATATGTATATGTATACGTATATGTATAGGTATATGTATATGTATACGTATATGTATAGGTATATGTATATGTATACGTATATGTATAGGTATATGTATATGTATACGTATATGTATAGGTATATGTATATGTATACGTATATGTATAGGTATATGTATATGTATACGTATATGTATAGGTATATGTATATGTATACGTATATGTATAGGTATATGTATATGTATACGTATATGTATAGGTATATGTATATGTATACGTATATGTATATGTATATGTATACATATACATATACATATACATATACATATACATATACATATACATATACATATACATATACATATACATATACATATACATATACATATACATATACATATACATATACATATGTATAACTAAACCATATTTAATTCATTATCTATATCAATATATATCATTTTAAATGTCTATCTATATCTATTTTTATCTAAATATACATTGTAATATATTTCTATTGATGCATTTAATTAAATGTGTGTATATGTTTATGAATCTTTATGTGCATCTACCCTACTGCTCTTGATATTCGATATGAACTATTTTTGTAATAGTCGAATGCCGTCCAAAATGTTCCTTTGTCGAATTTAAAGTTTGTCAAAAGAAATTAGAAAGGTTAAAAGTTGAAAATAAGGTTTCACCACTAAGATTAGGTTCCCAGGTTCAGCACCACTTGTTCTTTGGTTGTGACTTAGTATTGGATGGAAATTCATCTGGAAAACACACTAGTTTGTGTTCGTCAAAACGTTGAGCTCGAATGTGGACGACAAACATGTGGGACGGGGAGGTGGACGGTGAAGCGATGAGAAGCGACGTGCAAAAAAATCTTCATTGAAGCACTTAAGGACAACCTACACCACCTCTGTGTCAGTTATGAACAGCAGTTCCCCTGCATATGGGGCAGCAGCACGCTGGAAATCTAAGTCAAACACAGGAGGAAAGTTGGCCTTGGCGAATGCGTTTTCCACCATGGGCTCGGCATCACGCATGTACTTCCAAGTCTGTAAGAACCACTCACACGCATCCTCTTTCAGCTCTTTCATACCGATGTGCGTCGACATTCCTGCCTCGCTACGCCGAGTGCCCCATACAGCGAACAGTTCCTCGAGCTTGTTTTTGAACGGACGCATGAGTCCCACATCAGCAGGCTACGCTTTTCCCGTGCATCCGGGCGGCACGTACACCGTCCGCATAAACAGGAAATTTGCGTTCAGCCACTCGAGGAAAGCACCGTTACAGTGCAGACGCCACGTGTCTAACACTAGTAAGATTTCTACATCACCCTCACGAACACCTAAGGCATCACAATGTCACGCACCTAGTCCTTTGTCGTTTCCCCGTTCGTCCAGTGTGCTGCGGTCTGTGTCAGATGCCACCCTGCATCGTGAAACGTTTTTGCATGCGGACCCTGTGGGAGCGAGCAAGGGGTTTTCCCCGCGAATATGAGCTGCATGGGCAACAACTCCCCGGTCATGGATGATGTGACGAGGGCCGTGATGGCGCGCTTGTCATCCATACCGAGGATGCTCATGTCCTCCGATCCAAGAGGAGCATACGTGTGCCCCGCCGATGGCAGAACCTCGACGCCTGTGTGATCTGCATTCAACACAAGAAATGGCTTCATGCCGTACATCCTCATCATGCATGCACATCTATGATGGAACATGAGAATTTTTTCTTCAAAGTCCATAGGCAAATTCTGCGTGACTGCCATGCCAGCACGCCACGCCCAACCAAGTTGGCGGGTGACGAACTTGCGGACCCACTGCCGGCCGAAAGCCCAATCGCTGCAACTCGTCGGGTGAATGACGGGAGATGACTCCGCGGATCTCTTGACGGATGACTTTTGAATTCAGAGCAACACCAGCATCACAAGTGTCCTTGAGCTTCTTTGTAATCTCCGTCGTCACGATCGGATGGTCAGCGATCCACGCACGCTTGCCCGAGTACCCGTGCATTCTTTTTTGCCTGTCACAGGTGGAGCAGGCACTGCCGCCACGGACGCGATCACCGCCATCTTGTACTGCTTCTTCACCACCTTCGTGCCAAGCTCGAACCATCCGAGGACAGTGCTCGGGGAGAGATGGTCGTAAACCGAACATCAATCCGGCGTGCAAATCGTCGACCGTAGATGCTTGACGGCGGCATAAGCAGACGGTGAGGATTTGAAGGTGTTGAAGATTGTTACAAAGTGGCCGCTACCAAACCAGTCGGCGTAGCGACCACGATTCGCGCCGGTCGTGGAGGTTGAAGACGAGCCGAATGATGTTTTGTTGCTCAGCGTCAAAACAAGGCATTCAGTGTTCGTCGAGTCATCGCTTGACTACGATTCACTGCTAGACGGTTCAGGAGACGGGTCCTTGCTGATGAAGACTGGTCCCGGACGACGTGGACGCTGACGTCGTGGCATCATTGACATGTCGTCATCGGAAGACGGATGAGTCAACGACGCACGAGCCTTGCCCTTCTCCGCTGTTGTGAACAGTGGCATGCGAGGAGGGGAAGAAGCAGCACCGGTAGCGCCAGAGGAAGAAGCAACAGTTGGAGTCCGCGACGATGAAGTTGACTTGACCGAGGGAGGCATGGTCGAAGATGATGCCGCTGTAACCGCAGGGGAAGATGGAGGCTTCGGAGGTGAAGAAGACACCGCATCGATGATGGGCACGCCATCATCAATGCGGCGTTGTGAACCCTCGATGTGCCCAGAGCTGATGACAAGAGGGATGCCAGTAGGTAGTGTCAGAGGCGACGCCGACGAACCGGTGGTGTTGTACGTGGAGTTGTACATCGTAAGATTTGGACGCGTGGCCTGCGTGTTTTCCGGAGACATACAAAGCGGTTTGCGAGGGCGACCCACTGAACGCCTCGCAGGAGGAGCTAATGCAGGTGGACCCTGCCTTACTACATGCGTAAGGCGACGCACTCGCTCCTCCAGAGACACCTTGGTGAGAAAACGATCCATGGTGGGGAGTGTAGGAAACACGGAAGGAATTTGACTGTTGACACATGTGCAAGTGAGAGACACCATGTTAAACGAATTCGTTGTCGCACCGCGAAGCTCGAATGATCGCCAGTGTCGCATATGGCCGTTACACGACACGGATTTGACGCGCGAAGTCCGACCATTTTTTTCTCGCGAGACCCGCAGTCGGCCAACGGCTGTGTCGGTGTTTGTCGAATAAAAAAATTGAACCAGACGCGTCATCGATTATCAAGTTTCATGCATAGGGAAGAAATCAAAATTAAGGGTATATGAAAATAATTTTGACCCCGATTTTCTTAGTCGAAAAAAATGCAAAAACCCATTCATCTAACATGAAGTGCAGTAGGGTATATTGAAATGAAACTGTAATAATCTGTATATATATGTAATTATGCAAATGTATTGATTATAGTTACATCCAAATAGACGTTTGTATTTATATACATATGTATTTATCCATATATTTATGTACATCTTTATCCTCATATATATATCCTCATCTTTATTGATATCTATATCAATATTATTTTAAAATTTTTATCAATGTTAATATCCATACATAAATCTCTTTGTATCCATACCTACTTCATGTAAACACAAGGTGGCTTTTGGTATTTCTGTTACCAAACATACTCATCACATGTGGAGTTATGGTTAATCACCCCACTTTTATACACTCAATGACGTATGTATACCACTCCTCCATAATCATCACTTCCTGGAAGTTAACTAGTGTGTATTCACTTGGTAAATCACCATTTTCTTCATGAACAAATGTTATTATATTTTCAGGGATGATTTGAATGCAATTTGTTAGAGTTAAAGCAATCCATTTACGTTTATTGCAAAATGTATTTGCTTGTGCTTCATCGGGCCTATTTCTGTGTTGAAACGCCCTTGTGGTCACATCTTTCATGCGTAGTATTGGTTCGAATGATAGCTAGGAACACAGATGAAGAATCTTAAGGAATCGTAAAACGTATCGAATTCACGAGGGCAATCGCCGTTATTCGCTTGATGGCGTCCTCCTCTGCCCCCCCTCCCCCCCCTCCCATCCGAGTGAATTAGGGAAATGTATCAAGGAGTGTATCGTGGAGATACAAAAATATGTACACTTGTGTATATCAGGATCGCCCCCCCCCCCAAATCATGTCGAGTGTATTGGGGGGGTGTATCGTAAAGTGTATCGTTCATCAATATAAAAATGTACACAAGTGTACAAATACAATAGTGTGTTAGAACCAGCCCCCGCCATATCCACTACCCGATACACAACCCCAATACATTATCGACTTCGGCGGGGGGTGGGTGTGGGCGACGACCCCCCACGCCCTCCCAAGAGTTAGAAGTGAATACGATAAGTATTTCTGTTACATATGACAAGACATAGACATTTGCCTTTTTCTATAAACAATTCTTTAAGCGATCGAGGACACCGATCGTAGTGAACCGACGGCTGTTGGGATCTGAATCCTGGAACTCAACTTTCAAGCATTGTGCGTTATGAGAAAGTTGCGATCGACACAACANGGGGGGTGGGTGTGGGCGACGACCCCCCACGCCCTCCCAAGAGTTAGAAGTGAATACGATAAGTATTTCTGTTACATATGACAAGACATAGACATTTGCCTTTTTCTATAAACAATTCTTTAAGCGATCGAGGACACCGATCGTAGTGAACCGACGGCTGTTGGGATCTGAATCCTGGAACTCAACTTTCAAGCATTGTGCATTATGAGCAAGTTGCGATCGACACAACATCACCCCGATTAGATTTCCGATCCCCCTCCCCCCAAACACCTCGAGTGTATTGGGGGAGTGCATCGGGATGTGTATCGTAAGTCCGTTGAGAATAATACACTAGTGTATAGATACACTAGTGCATTAATTCGGCCACACTTCAGATACACCGCCCAGTACATCGGCCTAATACACTCTGGCTGGTGGGGGGGGGGGAGACAACCCCCCCCCCAAGTGAAAAGTGTGTCAGGTGAGTGTATCGGAAAGTGTAGCTGGTAGACAACCGAAACCATACACTTGTATACACTTTCGAAAGTGCAAACGACCTTATTGGAATCGTCGATCGAGGCATCGGACGGTTCAAAGGGGACGGATACGTAAAAAGAATACTCTATTGGATCGTGCAAGCAAGCCAACCAATTCCCGAACTGAGGTCCACCCTCCCCCCCCAAAACTTTTCTTGTGTATTGGGGGAGTGCATCGGGGAGTGTATTGCAAGCTCGCTAAATAAAATACACTTGTGTATTTGTACACTTGTGTTTTTATGCGGCCCCCCACCAGATACACTACCCAATACACACCCGCGATACACTCTGACCTCGGGAGGGGGGTGGGGGAGAGGGAAGCCACGAGCTCTTGTTTCAATATCTGGCGTGTGAATCCACTAGTGTACTAATTTGGCCACACTTCAGATACACATCCCAATACACTAGCGTAATACACTTTGACTTCAGGGGGGGGAGACGACGAGCCCTCCCCCCCAAAAGTAAAAAGTGTATCTGGTAAGTGTATCGGGAAGTGTAGCTGGTAGACAACCGAAACGATACACTTGTGTATTCTTACTATAGTCGATCGGAGCCATCGAACGGTGTGCAGAGGACGACTATGCAAACAGAATACTCTGCTGGCTTCGTGCAAGCGAACTAACCAGTCCCCCCTGTAAGGTCCGTCCTCCACCCCCCCCAACTTCGAGAATGTATTGGGGGACTGTATCGGGGAGTGCATCGCAAGCTCGCTAGATAAAATGCACTTGTGTATTTGTACAATTTTTTTTTTTGCGTACCCCACCAAATACACCACCCAATACACACCCCGGCAATACGTTCAACTCAGGTGGACCTCCTGGGGGGAAGGGGGGGGGAGGGGGGGAGGGGGCTTGTGGGCAATGCTCGAGCGATGATACAAAAAACGAGACGACCTCTCCTGCGAGCGGTGATCACGAGTACAACATTTCTAGTATCGAGCACATTTAAGCGTCATTGATAGAAGTACAAACATAACATGAATTCTTAAAAATAATATAGTAGGTAACATTGTGAAATCACAGACGTTAATTTTACTTTCAGATTTTTCCGTAGAATATCTACTTAAAAAATGTTTTCAGGTCATGTATTTCTTGAGAAAGTTCAATGAAAGTCTTGTGGTCATGTACACAAAACTAACAGTGAACATGATTCCAACTAACAATTTCCAAGAAACATTGTTAATGTTCTAGGCTCGTTTCCTAGAAGGATCCTCACCATATGTTGCAATGTTGTACACAGTTTATTGAGTGTGTGGATTTGGGGTGATTGGGCATAAATGCACATGTGTCACGTGAGACCTAATAAGATTGTTCGGTCGGCTAGGCGCATTTGACTATGAGGCGAGGTCATTCTTGCTGTTCATTCCTTTGATTAAACATTTTTCTTTCGCCTTTGCGGTGGGCCATGGCGCCTTCGCCGATCGCAGAGGAGAATAACAAGGGGCGGGGGGAGGCTTGGGGAGAGGGGGGGCTGGTTCGGGGTGTTTTCAGTTGGGGTAGGCGGAGGGTCGGGCGGGGGGGGGGGATGGGAGGTTGATAGCAAACCATGCATGTGTGGTCAGGTGTGCGAGCTGCAACCCTGTCAGAGCCCTCTGAAGTCGACTTCTAAGCATGGCCAAATCGGTAACTTAGTGTTAAAACGTCGGCTATATAAGTAAGACCTATCGCTAACTGCATTGCAGCGTGTTTCAGAGCGGTAAAGTTGGCCAAATTTGTAATTCAACCACCAAATTAGGCCAGATACGTAAGGGGTCTAGGCTGGTCGGCCGCAGACGTACGAGAAATAAAAAACATGGCCAGATCCGTAAAATGGCCTGGACCAGATGTCAAAATTTCAGCTTTTTTAGTTACATTGCAACCTATTACAATCGGTCCATGGCCAAAAGATGCTTCAAGAAAATCGTGATTGGTGGATCGGTCATTTTTCCGACACATCCACCAATCAAGGTGCAAGAATCAGTCAGACTGTATGCCCCCTTGCATCCGCGGACGCCTGGCTAAGGTCGTCCCAGAAGTAAAAAAGTCACGGACATCGACCTAGATGTCCGGACAGACCCCGGTACGGAATTGCCAGTCCGACGCCAGGACAAAAGGGTAAGGACTGTACGTTTAGGCCCTCCAGTCCATTGGCAAGTGGAATTTAATATTATTTTCTCCCTCTATGTCGCTCCTCCTTGGCCTCGCCTTGTCCTGTTTCACGGAACTGGTCGTCATGTTAAACTATTGAGACTCGTGAACCTGGCTTCAAACAGGATCAAAATGCAACTAAAAGAAAAGAAATTCAACCACTGTCATACAAGAAGGTAAATAAACTAAATAATGCCTATAGTAACGTCATCTTATAATTTATAACAGAAGGAAACCTTCAAAATTCGTCCAAATTTGCTAGCAATCATGTTTTATTTAGTGAAGGTCAAAATAGACGTGTGAAACTAACATGTTTACAGTACAAGAACAAATTAATCTCATTTAAATTAATTGATCATTAGATAAAACCATATTCATAAAAAAATAAGAAATGTCTTTTGAGGTTCTTCTTCAATATGTTGGTGAATTTTTGCAAATAATACTTTACAGTCAAGCACATCCATTCAATTTTTTGTTCTGTTTTCTATTTTGCATCCACACAAGCTGGAAAAAACCTAGAGTAGCTTGATGTAATTTATGAAGTGTCTGCACAAACCATACACAATGGGCGAACAAAAAAATAGTTTGAACGAATGCGGATGACAGTTTGGCAGTCCATTTACAACCAGCTTTGTTTCCATGGATGAAGTAATTTCTCATGGCAAACCTTCCATTGTGGATCGGATTGCGAGCTATTATGTAGCCTATTAAGAGATACCAATATGAATACTTTTGCTCGGATACTATGTAACCCTATGCACGCCTTGCGTGCAACACCTGCCTCTTATTTCAGTGTTGCAAATTATTTCACTTGTACATCATATGGATACAAATAAGGGCAAACTTGTCCGAGGAGCCGCGTTTGCACCGCGCATGAACCATTCATGCCGTGTATGCGACTGTCCCAACATCAATGTTGTCATGTAATCACATGTCTCTAATATGTCCATTTGTTTTCCCAGTACCTGCTTTATGTTTCGTACAGCAGCGATTTCTTCATGGCTAGCGAGCGGGTAAACTAAGGCAACATGGTAGATTGGAAGGTACGCGACAGGCAACTGTATTGCTGAATCCAGGTGGGAAATAAAGGAGAGCAGTACAGGTCCACTCACGGGAGAGGTGAACAGCGAGAAAGCTTGCCCAGTTCCGATCATGAATATCTCCCACACGTGGCGAGGCCTTTATGTGGCTGTGGCGATCATGCCAAAATCAAGGCATTTGGTAGAGGTCACCGCCAGAGATAGGCTCACAATATGAATTACATTACACATGCGAGGCCTCCTGTCGGAACCAGGGTAGAAACATGCATACCACATAAATTTATCCTAAAAACAAGTATGAGTGTCTGCGCTTAAGTTTCTCGACTAAATGGTTTGAACTAATTAATTTATTACACGAAGGTCTTCAGGCTATGCAAAACAATTTTTAAAATGTGTTATTATATTGTGCAGGCACACCCTTGCACTTTGATGATGCGACACAAACGACGTGTGCACATACTTCATGTGTGAACTACAAGTCTAACGTTAAGGTAATTTCAAGAATGATGGAATAGAAAATTAGAAAGTTTTCGAGTAAAAATCTCAATCCATGGAGGGAAACATCCATTATTTATGAGATAGTGTGGAATCTACAAAGGGTCCCTCACGTTGAAGCGCGTAACCAAACATGCAACTATTAAACCACTCAAATGTGCCCTTGATGGGAAAATGGGAGAGGGCAAAGTCTTGATACCTTGTATACTCTTGGGTTTTTCCTATTGTGTCAACATCCCAATCATACGGCACATTATGAATCATAAACAAAGCACAATGTTTGACGTCTTGCCCAAAACAACCACCAAGAATGTAGACCACCATAGTTATAACCACAAGACATATAAATGAGGAACTCCCGAAAACATAAAATAGAACAAGGATGAAATCATAAGGGAAGAAATAAGAGAAAACTTACGTTATGATGTGAATAGGTTCCCCTTGCGAGCAAGGCAATTGAGTCAAAATAATGAAGTGTTTATGTGACATGTAATACAAAAAATGTAAAAATTGACACAAATTTATACCGTTTTTTCTCATGAATGCCACAAATGATGGGGAAGCATATGCCAAGCGCAAGATACAAACTTTTTTCACACCCAAGCTACCTTGAAAGTGATGCTCATATTGTAGCTAATCTTTCGAACTGAGTGGGATATGCATCTTTTTCATAGAAACCACCACTTAGTGCATGGTGGAAAGGCAAGATGAAAAACAATACACCATGTGAGGGTGAATGCGTCGGATTACTTAGATGCAAGATTACTTTCATTTTTATAATGGAAAAATGAAGATGTGGAGGGGGGCATACACATAAGGGGGAGATGAAGCAAGATTTTAAGGAAGAAAACAAGGTTCAAAGTGAGATGTGGGAGGGAGAACTGGAAATTGAATGAAAATTGAGGGGAGTATACAAAAAAGGTGGAAATAGGGATCATGATGGAATTCTAAAAAATGCAACGTATGTAGGGAAGAAAATAAATGATTTGAAACCAATGTAAGATACATTTCAAAACACATTACTTTCATCAATAAATTCATCAAGGGCAAAAGTATAATGAACTGTTTCTAGAAAATCATCCTCTCTAGACCTATTATTGTAATCCATTTTCTCTCTACTCCTGTATTTGTCATTTATATTATCTCAAAAGGACCAGAATGTTCTCAATATATTCTATTGAAACTTTCTGGAAGTTGCAACACTTTCATTTGCAATACTGACAGTTGCATCACTAGCAGTTGCAAGACCGGCAGTTGCAACGCCGGCAATTACAATGCTGGCAATTGCGACACTGGCAGTTGTGACACAAGCACTTGCAACACTGTCATTTACAACATTGTGAGTTGCAACACCAGCAATCACAACCAGTCAGTTGCAACGCAATCAGTTATAACATTGGCAGTTGCAACACTGGCGGTCGAAACTCTTATAGTTGCAACACTACCATTTGTAACATTAGCAGTTGCAACACTGGCAGTTGCAACACTGGCAGTTGCAACACTAGCACTTGCAACACTGGCATTTGTAACTCTGGCAGTTGCAACACTGGCAGTTGCAACACTGTGAGTTGCAAAACTGGAAGTTACAACACTGGCAGTTGCAACATTAGCAGTTGCAACACTTTCAGTTGCAACACTAGTAGTTACAACACTGGCAGTTACAACTCTATCACTTACAATACTGGCAGTTGCACAACAGGAAGTTGTAACACTGACAGTTAGAACGGTGGCAGTTGCAACAGTGGCAGTTGCAACACTGGCAGTTGCAACATGGGCAGTTACACCACTCTCAGTTGTAACACTGGCAATTGCAACAATGGCAGTTGGAACACCTGCAGTTGCAACATTGGAAGTTGCAACATTGGAAGTTGCAACACTGGCAGTTGCAACACAGGCAGTTGCAACACCGACAGTTGCAACACTATCAGTTGCGACACTAACAATTGCAACACTGTCAGTTGCAACATAAGCAGTTGCATCTCTGGCAGTTGTAACACTAGCCGTTGCAACAATAGTGGTTATAACACTTGCAGTTTTAGCACTGGCAATTGGAACACAGGGAGTTGCAAAACTGGCAGTTGTTACACAGGGAGTTGCAACACTGGCATTCCCAACACTGGTAGTTACAACACTACAAGTTGAAACACTGTCATTTTTTGCACTGGCAGTTGTAACAATTGCAGTTGCAACACTGAAATTTGCAATACTAGCAGTTGCAACACTTGCAGTTGCAACAATGTCAGTTGCAACACTGGCAGTTGCAACAATATCAGTTGCAACACTGTCAATTACAACAATGGCAGTTGCAACACTGGCAGTTGAAACTCTGGTAGTTGCAACACTGGCAGTTGCATCACTAGCAGTTGCAACAATGGTCGTTGGAACACTGGCAGTTGCAATACTGGTAGTTGCAACACTGGCTGTTGCAACACAAGTAGCTCCAACATTGGTACTTGTAACACTGTCACTTGCAACACTAGCATTTGCAGCACTGGCAGTTGCAAATCTGTCACTTGCAACAATGGTAGTTACAACACTGGCAGTTGTAACACTGTCAGTTGCAACAGTGGCAGTTTGAACACTCAAAGCTCCAGCACTCACAGATGCAAATGTGGCCATTGCTACACTGGTAGTTGCAACAATGGCAGTTGCAACACTGTCGGTTGCCACATTGGCAGATGCAATACTCTCATTTGCCACACTGGTAGTTGTGACATAGGCAGTTGCAACACTGGTAGTAACAGCAGTGGCAGCTGCTAAAGTGGCCGTAGAAACACTGGAAGTTGCAACATTGGGAGTTGCAACACTAAAAGTTTCAACACTAGCAGTTGCAACATTTTCAGTTGCAACATTGGCAGTTGCAACATTGGCAGCTGCAACACTTGCAATTGTAACTCGGTCAGTTGCAACACAGGCAGTTGCAACACTGGCAGATGCAACAGTGGTAGTTGCAAGACTTTCAGTTGCAACACTGGCTGTTGCAACTTCGGCAGTTTTAACATCGGCAGTTGCAACACTAGGAGTTGCAACACTGGCACTTGCAGCACTGGGTGTTGCAACACTGGCAGTTGCAACACTGGCAGTTGCAACACCGGTAGTTGCAACACTATCAGTTGCAACACCGGCAGATGCAACACTAACACTTGCGACACAGGCGGTTACAACATTGGCGGATGCAAATCTGTCACTTGTAACACTTGCAGTTGCAACACTGGAAGTTGCAACACTGGCAGATGCAACACGGGCAGTTGCAACATTATCAGATGCAACACTAGCAATTGATGTGGAAATTGAAACACTGGCAGTTGCAACACTGTCAGTTCCATCATCTACTGTTGCAACACTGGCAGTTGCCACACTGAAGTTGTAAAACTGGCAGTTGCAACACTGGAAGTTACAACACTGGCAGTTGGAAAACTGGCAGTTTGCAACACTGGCAGTTGCAAAAATGGCAGTTTGCAACACGGGCAGTTTGCACAATGGCAGTTTCCATACCGTAAGTTTTAACACTAGAAGTTACAACACTCAAAGTTTTCAAAACTGGCAGTTTTCAACACAGGAAGTTGCAACACTGGCAGTTTGCAACATTGGCAGTTTGGAAAACTGGCAGTTGCCACACCGGAAGTTGTAACACTGGAAGTTACAACACTGGCAGTTACAACTCTATCACTTGCAATACTGGCAGTTGCACAACAGGAAGTTGTAACACTGACAGTTAGAACGGTGGCAGTTGCAACAGTGGCAGTTGCAACACTGGCAGATGCAACAGTGGTAGTTGCAAGACTTTCAGTTGCAACACTGGCTGTTGCAACTTCGGCAGTTTTAACATCGGCAGTTGCAACACTAGGAGTTGCAACACTGGCACTTGCAGCACTGGGTGTTGCAACACTGGCAGTTGCCACACTGGAAGTTATAAAACTGGCAGTTGTAACACTGGCAGTTTCAACACTAGCAGTTGCAGCACTGGCAGTTGCTACATTGGAAGTTGCAACACTGGCACTTGCAGCACTGGGTGTTGCAACACTGGCAGTTGCCACACTGGAAGTTATAAAACTGGCAGTTGTAACACTGGCAGTTTCAACACTAGCAGTTGCAGCACTGGCAGTTGCTACATTGGAAGTTGCAACACTGGCACTTGCAGCACTGGGTGTTGCAACACTGGCAGTTGCCACACTGGAAGTTATAAAACTGGCAGTTGTAACACTGGCAGTTTCAACACTAGCAGTTGCAGCACTGGCAGTTGCTACATTGGAAGTTGCAACACTGGCACTTGCAGCACTGGGTGTTGCAACACTGGCAGTTGCCACACTGGAAGTTATAAAACTGGCAGTTGTAACACTGGCAGTTTCAACACTAGCAGTTGCAGCACTGGCAGTTGCTACATTGGAAGTTGCAACACTGGCACTTGCAGCACTGGGTGTTGCAACACTGGCAGTTGCCACACTGGAAGTTATAAAACTGGCAGTTGTAACACTGGCAGTTTCAACACTAGCAGTTGCAGCACTGGCAGTTGCTACATTGGAAGTTGCAACACTGGCACTTGCAGCACTGGGTGTTGCAACACTGGCAGTTGCCACACTGGAAGTTATAAAACTGGCAGTTGTAACACTGGCAGTTTCAACACTAGCAGTTGCAGCACTGGCAGTTGCTACATTGGAAGTTGCAACACTGGCACTTGCAGCACTGGGTGTTGCAACACTGGCAGTTGCCACACTGGAAGTTATAAAACTGGCAGTTGTAACACTGGCAGTTTCAACACTAGCAGTTGCAGCACTGGCAGTTGCTACATTGGAAGTTGCAACACTGGCACTTGCAGCACTGGGTGTTGCAACACTGGCAGTTGCCACACTGGAAGTTATAAAACTGGCAGTTGTAACACTGGCAGTTTCAACACTAGCAGTTGCAGCACTGGCAGTTGCTACATTGGAAGTTGCAACACTGGCACTTGCAGCACTGGGTGTTGCAACACTGGCAGTTGCCACACTGGAAGTTATAAAACTGGCAGTTGTAACACTGGCAGTTTCAACACTAGCAGTTGCAGCACTGGCAGTTGCTACATTGGAAGTTGCAACACTGGCACTTGCAGCACTGGGTGTTGCAACACTGGCAGTTGCCACACTGGAAGTTATAAAACTGGCAGTTGTAACACTGGCAGTTTCAACACTAGCAGTTGCAGCACTGGCAGTTGCTACATTGGAAGTTGCAACACTGGCACTTGCAGCACTGGGTGTTGCAACACTGGCAGTTGCCACACTGGAAGTTATAAAACTGGCAGTTGTAACACTGGCAGTTTCAACACTAGCAGTTGCAGCACTGGCAGTTGCTACATTGGAAGTTGCAACACTGGCACTTGCAGCACTGGGTGTTGCAACACTGGCAGTTGCCACACTGGAAGTTATAAAACTGGCAGTTGTAACACTGGCAGTTTCAACACTAGCAGTTGCAGCACTGGCAGTTGCTACATTGGAAGTTGCAACACTGGCACTTGCAGCACTGGGTGTTGCAACACTGGCAGTTGCCACACTGGAAGTTATAAAACTGGCAGTTGTAACACTGGCAGTTTCAACACTAGCAGTTGCAGCACTGGCAGTTGCTACATTGGAAGTTGCAACACTGGCACTTGCAGCACTGGGTGTTGCAACACTGGCAGTTGCCACACTGGAAGTTATAAAACTGGCAGTTGTAACACTGGCAGTTTCAACACTAGCAGTTGCAGCACTGGCAGTTGCTACATTGGAAGTTGCAACACTGGCACTTGCAGCACTGGGTGTTGCAACACTGGCAGTTGCCACACTGGAAGTTATAAAACTGGCAGTTGTAACACTGGCAGTTTCAACACTAGCAGTTGCAGCACTGGCAGTTGCTACATTGGAAGTTGCAACACTGGCACTTGCAGCACTGGGTGTTGCAACACTGGCAGTTGCCACACTGGAAGTTATAAAACTGGCAGTTGTAACACTGGCAGTTTCAACACTAGCAGTTGCAGCACTGGCAGTTGCTACATTGGAAGTTGCAACACTGGCACTTGCAGCACTGGGTGTTGCAACACTGGCAGTTGAAATGTGGCAGTTGCAACACTGGAAGTTGGAACACTTGCAGTTGCAACACTGGCAGTTTCAATACTTGCAGTTGCGTCACTAGCAGTTACAACACTGGGAGTTCTAACAATGGCAGTTGCAACACTGTCAGTTATGACTCTGGCAGTTGCAACACTGTCATTTGCAACACTGATAGGTGTAAAACAGGTAGTTGCAACACTGTCAGTTGCAACTCTGGTAGTAGAAACACTAGCAGTTACAACAGTGGCAGTAATAACACTGGCAGTTTCAATAGTGGCAGTTGCAACACTATTAATTTCAACATTTGCAGTTGCAACACTGTCAGTTGCAACTCTGGTAGTAGAAACACTAGCAGTTACAACAGTGGCAGTAATAACACTGGCAGTTTCAATAGTGGCAGTTGCAACACTATTAATTTCAACATTTGCAGTTGCAACACTGGCAACTGCAACAC
Source organism: Penium margaritaceum (assembly GCA_023375785.1). Taxonomy (NCBI): domain Eukaryota; kingdom Viridiplantae; phylum Streptophyta; class Zygnematophyceae; order Desmidiales; family Peniaceae; genus Penium; species Penium margaritaceum. Next base: position 84,115 of record SZWC01001659.1, read on the forward strand.
TGGTAGTTGCAACTATGTTAGTTGCAACACTGGTAGTTGCAACACTGGCAGATGCAATACTGGAAGTTACAACACTGTCGGTTGCAACACTGGCACTTGCAACGATGGCAGTTGCAACACAGGCAGTTGCAACACCGACAGTTGCAACACTATCAGTTGCGACACTAACAATTGCAACACTGTCAGTTGCAACATAAGCAGTTGCATCTCTGGCAGTTGTAACACTAGCCGTTGCAACAATAGTGGTTATAACACTTGCAGTTTTAACACTGGCAATTGGAACACAGGGAGTTGCAAAACTGGCAGTTGTTACACAGGGAGTTGCAACACTGGAATTCCCAACACTGGTAGTGACAACACTACAAGTTGAAACACTGTCATTTTTTGCACTGGAAGTTGTAACAATTGCAGTTGCAACACTGAAATTTGCAATACTAGCAGTTGCAACACTTGGAGTTGCAACAATATCAGTTGCAACACTGTCAATTACAACAATGGCAGTTGCAACACTGGCAGTTGAAACTCTGGTAGTTGCAACACTGGCAGTTGCATCACTAGCAGTTGCAACACTGGTCGTTGGAGCACTGGCAGTTGCAATACCGGTAGTTGCAACACTGGCTGTTGCAACACAAGTAGCTCCAACATTGGCACTTGTAACACTGTCACTTGCAACACTAGCATTTGCAGCACTGGCAGTTGCAAATCTGTCACTTGCAACAATGGTAGTTACAACACTGGCAGTTGTAACACTGTCAGTTGCAACAGTGGCAGTTTGAACACTCAAAGCTCCAGCACTCACAGATGCAAATGTGGCCATTGCTACACTGGTAGTTGCAACAATGGCAGTTGCAACACTGTCGGTTGCCACATTGGCAGATGCAATACTCTCATTTGCCACACTGGTAGTTGTGACATAGGCAGTTGCAACACTGGCAGTAACAGCAGTGGCAGCTGCTAAAGTGGCCGTAGAAACACTGGAAGTTGCAACATTGGGAGTTGCAACACTAAAAGTTTCAACACTAGCAGTTGCAACATTGTCAGTTGCAACATTGGCAGTTGCAACATTGGCAGCTGCAACACTTGCAATTGTAACTCGGTCAGTTGCAACACAGGCAGTTGCAACACTGGCAGATGCAACAGTGGTAGTTGCAAGACTTTCAGTTGCAACACTGGCAGTTGCAACTTTGGCAGTTTTAACATTGGCAGTTGCAACACTAGGAGTTGCAACACTGGCACTTGCAGCACTGGGTGTTGCAACACTGGCAGTTGCAACACTGGCAGTTGCAACACCGGTAGTTGCAACACTATCAGTTGCAACACCGGCAGATGCAACACTAACACTTGCGACACAGGCGGTTACAACATTGGCGGATGCAAATCTGTCACTTCTAACACTTGCAGTTGCAACACTGGAAGTTGCAACACTGGCAGATGCAACACGGGCAGTTGCAACATTATCAGATGCAACACTAGCAATTGATGTGGCAATCGAAACACTGGCAGTTGCAACAATGTCAGTTCCATCATCTACTGTTGCAACACTGGCAGTTTGCAACACTGGCAGTTGCCACACTGAAGTTGTAAAACTGGCAGTTGCAACACTGGAAGTTACAACACTGGCAGTTGGAAAACTGGCAGTTTGCAACACTGGCAGTTGCAAAAATGGAAGTTTGCAACACGGGCAGTTTGCACAATGGCAGTTTCCATACCGTAAGTTTTAACACTAGAAGTTACAACACTCACAGTTTTCAAAACTGGCAGTTTTCAACACAGGAAGTTGCAACACTGGCAGTTTGCAACATTGGCAGTTTGGAAAACTGGCAGTTGCCACACCGGAAGTTGTAACACTGGAAGTTACAACACTGGCAGTTGTAACACTAGCAGTTACAACAGTTGTTGTTTGCAACACCGGCAGTTTGCAACACTGGCAGTTGCCACACTGGAAGTTATAAACTGGCAGTTGTAACACTGGCAGTTTCAACACTGGCAGTTACATCACTGGCAGTTTCAACACTAGCAGTTGCAGCACTGGCAGTTGCTACATTGGAAGTTGCAACACTGGAAGTTACAACACTGGCAGTTGCAACACTAGCAGTTGCAACACTTTCAGTTGCAACACTAGTAGTTACAACACTGGCAGTTACAACTCTATCACTTGCAATACTGGCAGTTGCACAACAGGAAGTTGTAACACTGACAGTTAGAACGGTGGCAGTTGCAACAGTGGCAGTTGCAACACTGGCAGTTGCAACATGGGCAGTTACACCACTCTCAGTTGTAACACTAGCCGTTGCAACAATAGTGGTTATAACACTTGCAGTTTTAACACTGGCAATTGGAACACAGGGAGTTGCAAAACTGGCAGTTGTTACACAGGGAGTTGCAACACTGGCATTCCCAACACTGGTAGTTACAACACTACAAGTTGAAACACTGTCATTTTTTGCACTGGCAGTTGTAACAATTGCAGTTGCAACACTGGCAATTGCAACACTGAAATTTGCAATACTAGCAGTTGCAACACTTGCAGTTGCAACAATGTCAGTTGCAACACTGGCAGTTGCAACAATATCAGTTGCAACACTGTCAATTACAACAATGGCAGTTGCAACACGGGCAGTTGCAACATTAGCAGTTGCAACACTGACAGTTGCATCATTAGCAGTTGCAACACTGACAGTTGCATCATTAGCAGTTGCAACACTGACAGTTGCATCATTAGCAGTTGCAACACTGACAGTTGCATCATTAGCAGTTGCAACACTGACAGTTGCATCATTAGCAGTTGCAACACTGACAGTTGCATCATTAGCAGTTGCAACACTGACAGTTGCATCATTAGCAGTTGCAACACTGACAGTTGCATCATTAGCAGTTGCAACACTGACAGTTGCATCATTAGCAGTTGCAACACTGACAGTTGCATCATTAGCAGTTGCAACACTGACAGTTGCATCATTAGCAGTTGCAACACTGACAGTTGCATCATTAGCAGTTGCAACACTGACAGTTGCATCATTAGCAGTTGCAACACTGACAGTTGCATCATTAGCAGTTGCAACACTGACAGTTGCATCATTAGCAGTTGCAACACTGACAGTTGCATCATTAGCAGTTGCAACACTGACAGTTGCATCATTAGCAGTTGCAACACTGACAGTTGCATCATTAGCAGTTGCAACACTGACAGTTGCATCATTAGCAGTTGCAACACTGACAGTTGCATCATTAGCAGTTGCAACACTGACAGTTGCATCATTAGCAGTTGCAACACTGACAGTTGCATCATTAGCAGTTGCAACACTGGCAGTTGCAACTTTGGCACTTGCAACACTGGCAGTTGAAATGTGGCAGTTGCAACACTGGAAGTTGGAACACTTGCAGTTGCAACACTGGCAGTTTCAATACTTGCAGTTGCGGCACTAGCAGTTACAACACTGGGAGTTCTAACAATGGCAGTTGCAACACTGTCAGTTATGACTCTGGCAGTTGCAACACTGTCATTTGCAACACTGAGAGGTGTACAACAGGTAGTTGCAACACTGTCAGTTGCAACTCTGGTAGTAGAAACACTAGCAGTTCTAACAGTGGCAGTAATGACACTGGCAGTTTCAATAGTGGCAGTTGCAACACTATTAACTTCAACATTTGCAGTTGCAACACTGGCAACTGCAACACTGGTAGTTGCAACTATGTTAGTTGCAACACTGGTAGTTGCAACACTGGCAGATGCAATACTGGAAGTTACAACACTGTCGGTTGCAACACTGGCACTTGCAACGATGGCAGTTGCAACACAGGCAGTTGCAACACCGACAGTTGCAACACTATCAGTTGCGACACTAACAATTGCAACACTGTCAGTTGCAACATAAGCAGTTGCATCTCTGGCAGTTGTAACACTAGCCGTTGCAACAATAGTGGTTATAACACTTGCAGTTTTAACACTGGCAATTGGAACACAGGGAGTTGCAAAACTGGCAGTTGTTACACAGGGAGTTGCAACACTGG